>JUFY01029569.1:30733-44097 GCA_001855655.1 Leptopilina clavipes | reverse complement strand
AAAAAAAAAAAAAAAAAAAAAATACTGCAAATGTAAAAAATGAACTAATTTTTTACACTTCACTAAGGGAATTATCATTGTTACAGGGTTGCCACAAAAATTTGGATTTTGTTTTTTCCTGCGACTTTTATTATGATTTCCAGACAGAATTTTAACTTTTTTTCCCTGTTCACTATAAAAAAAATTCAATTTAATAATTGAATTTTAAAAACATTTCTGTTCTATTTTTTTAATTCAAGTATTCAATTATATAAAAAAAAGATAATTTTAATGCTGACAAACATATGAATAAATTCGATTGTATCTCTTTGCAAAATTCAATTATTAAATTAATAAATTGAATTAATAATTCAATTATTAAATTATTAATTAAATTATTAATTCAATTATTAATTCAATTGTTAATTCAATTATTAATTCAATTATTTATTAAATTATTAATTTCATTATTAATTTCATTATTAATTCAATTATTTATTAAATTATTAATTTAATTATTAATTCAATAATTAATTCAATTAATTCAATAATTAATTTAATTATTAATTCAATTATTTATTAAACTATTAATTTAATTATTAATTCAATTATTACCAATTATTAAATTAAAATTCTTCAAAAATTCGATTTTTGAAGATTAAATTAATTTTAAATGAAATTTTATAAAAAATTTAATTATTTTCAAATTCAATTTCACAAAATTTCCATAAATTTGATGAATTTTTTATAAAATTTCTTTTGCAATTGCAAGTATCTTTAAAAAATTGAATAAAAATTTCTCAAAAACCTAATTTTTTCAGAATTTTAAACAAAATTATTTACAGAGAAATAAAAAAAAATCAATGTGTATTATTTTCAAAATTAATTATTATACGATTGAAAAGTTTTTAACGGAAAATAAAAGTCAAGGAGAATTCAAGATTTTTAAGTTTTTCAAAAATGTTTTTCGACACCAAAAACTTGAATTTTCTTTAGTGATTCTAGAAATTTCCCTAATTTTCCTAATTTTCTAAGTCTACACTATCTTTTTTCAGCGTTGGTGAAATTTTCCTCGAAGGATATTACAGCATATCGTAATAATTTAGTAACCGCTATTGAATTTAACGTAACTGGAAGATCAGTGAATGCAAATGCTCTCTATTCAGAAACGGCTGGATTCAGTCTTCCAATTGGAATGAACATCATTTCAAATACACTAATTAGAACATTAGCTGGCAGAGAATATACAATCAATATTTCAGATCATCCTCTACCGAAATTAAGATCATACAGCTCATACGATTTATTTACACTATCACTTTTATTCACATTCTTCCTCTATCCGGCTATTGCATTTTTTGGTATACATCCATCGCAAGAAATTACCTCTGGTTTGAAACATCTTCAAACAATGACTGGAATTCCGTCCGCAATTTACTGGGGTTGTCAATTTTTCGTCGATTTTATTGTCTTTCTTGTTTACATAATATTTTGTCTAATTGGACTCACAATTGTTGATCATATTGTCGGTCTCGAAGTCTATTGGTCAACAGAATTGGGTAATTTTTTAAATTCATTAATCAACTTTTTAGTATTGAAGTATATTTGTATATTTTTCCAATTTTTTTTTTTTTTGCAGGTATTATAACATTGTTATTAATATTGCTTGCGGTAAATGCTCTGCCAATGGCGTATATTTTCAGTTACACAAAAATGTCCAAGTCTAATGTTGTCTTTACCTTGGGACTCTTGCCATTTGTATTACGTGAGTTTAAAAATATTTAAATTGTTTTTTTTTCTTTTAATTAAAAAAATATGTGGAAATACAAAGTTGGACCAACTTTTGTTCCGATTGTTTGTCGGATTTTGCCTTAATATTTATTATTGCGACTATTAAGAAATATTCAAACCGTAAAAGAAAAAAATTCCGACTAAATATACCAATTTATTTTGCAGTTTTAATAGAGGGATTCTTCTGGCTTTTGGAATTTGAATCCTATCCGTATTACTATAATTATGAGAGCGAGAGTTATGAAATAAGGCACAGTACATTTTTCCATTTTCGACAAGTACAAAAACGATTTTTTCAACTTATTCCACACATAAGCTTCTTTCACGGTCAAGTTGCATTTTTAACAACAGCAATTGAAAACGCCCATTGCCGCTATTTGGTACAACATGACATTGCCGATCACTATTATGAAGAGTACTGCGAAGGTAAGTGCGGAGGAGGGGGAATTTTTTTACCATATAAAGAATAATAAAGAATAATTTCAATTTTAATCTCTTCCAGACTTGGAATGCCATGGAGGATCATGTAAAAAAAGCCTACCGTACTTTGGCAAAGAATTCAAAATCTCACGCGCGGAAATTTCACTCGAGGAATGTATAACATTTTTGTGTCTAACTCCTTTTCTATACTGTGCAATTTTAGCAGCAATAGAGAATAAATTTTTTCAAAAATTGTACACAAAATACATCAATAAAACACAAATTTCATCAAACAATGAGGAAATGGACGATCAAGTAAAAGAAGAAAAATATACAGTTGGATTTGAAATTAATAAATTAAGGGCAGAGAGTAAGTACATTAATTTCTCCATCAGGAGGACTATTTTTTTTATTCTGCAACAATTTTTCAGGTGCTTCAAAGAAAGCAAACAAATTGGTGACAGAAACAAGAGTCGAGGGTGACACTGCATTTCTAGCCTATGAGTTGAATAAATTTTGGAAAACAAAACAAATAATAAAAGACGTTAGTTTCTCTGTGAAATCGGGCGAATGTTTTGGATTACTTGGCGTTAATAGTGTGGGAAAAAGTACAATTTTTAAAATAATTACCGGAGAAGAATTATCAGACAATGGTGACATGTTTTTGAAAGGACATGGTATAAATTTTGAAAGAAAAGAGGTAATTTTTTTCAAATGAAAGAATGTTATTGTGCATTTTCTTTTGCAAGAAAATTTCTTTTAAGGGAATGAAAAAATTGAAATCGTTCAAAATGAAAAAATATTTAACAGATATTTTTCTTACAGTATCTGTCACAAATAGGCTACTGTCCTCAGAATACAGCTCTGATCGATTCACTAAACGCAAGGGATCATCTTCGACTATTTACCCAAATAAGAGGAATGCCAAAGAATCAAGTTAATCTAGAAGTTGAGGAATGGATCAAGAGATTAAGTACGAAATTCAGTAAAAAAAAATTTCAATATATTTAATTCCATTTGAAATTGAAATCAGAGTCTATTATTTTTCGTAATAAACCTCAAAATTTATTTTAGATTTAAGTGATTGTGCTTCTGAACCATGTTATACGTACAGTGCAGGAAATAAGCGATGTCTAAACATTGCAATGGCATTTATTGGTCATCCCGATTTAGTATTATTGGACGAACCGACAATTGGAATTGATCCAGCGTCACGGAAATCATTCTGGAATATGCTAAAATCATTTCTAAGAGCTGGACAATCCGTTATTCTTACTTCTCACTGGTAAAGTATATTTCAAAAAATCAAAGAAATAATTATTCTACAGGCCTTGGATAGACTTTGACTTATAAAAAAAGTCGATTTCAAGAACAAGAAAAGACAAAAAAAAAATTGAGAAAGTGGTATTTCATCACAATCAAGTCACAAAAAGTTGCACTTTTTAAAAATAAAGTCAGGAAAAGTCAAAAAAGGCCTAATTTTTGAAGGAAAAACTCACTTTGTTTTAAAAATTAATTTGGAAAAATTAAGTAATTTTTTTTTCATTTCAGTATGGAGGAATGTGAGGCACTTTGTAATCGATTGGCAATATTGTCAAAAAGTCAACTCGTTTGTATCGGTTCAAGTGAGGAATTGAAACAACGTTTTGGTACTGGTTACAATATTATCATAGAACTCAATCCAGAGCGTGCAGATGCTCAAACAAACGCACTAAAATATGATCTAGAAAATTCAATAAGCTGTGAAATACGTGATGTACATTTGGTAAGAAAATAATTTATCCACCAAAAAATTTAAATTCACTCAATTACTTTCATTAAAGACAAAATTAATGAAAAGTTAAATCTATTTTTCTCATTTTTCCAGAGTAACATCACCTATTACGTGAAAAATTCCGAGACAACGTGGAAAACAATGTACGACTTAATGAAACGATTGCAACAAAAATATTCCTGTATATCTGATTTTACAATTCTATCAGCGACATTAGAACAAGTGTTTTTACGATTCGTTAAACTCAAAGAATAGCAAAAAAAAATTTTTTTCCAATAAATATATATATATTATATATATATATTTTGTAATACCAAAAAAATTGTAAATGTACGTAAATCATAATAGTGTTTAATAAGTCTCATTCGAAATATATTAATCATTTTTAACTGACAATTATTGACTATATAGGAAAAAAAATATTTAGTTAAAAAAGAAAACAAAAAAGAAATTTTATATTCTATTTATAAAGAGTCAAAAGCAAAAACGATTAATGTCATTAATGTTGCTACTCATATATTTAAAATGTCATTAAAAAAAACAAATAATGCCCTTATTCTATTACGTGTATGAATCTCATGTGAATTGTAAATTAAATCTCAAATATTTTTAAATACATTAAATTAATAAAATGCCATTTATTCTTTAAAAATGGGGAAAATTATTTTTAAATTATCACCCAGACAGAAGGGACGCCCACCTTTTAAAGATCGTGGAAAATTTTCACGCCTAAAGTCAGTCCAACTGGATTTAAACTTTTCCTTGTATATTTGGACCGAGAACTCAAGAGAATTAACACTCATTGACAGCATTCGAATAAAATGGAAGAAATCTGAAATAAACAGAGAATCACGGCAGAAAAACAAAGCCCACAAAAGTATATCGTGCTTGGCATAAAAAAATCATTTATGAAACGTCAAATTTTAATAAAAAGAAAAACAACATTTAGTAAAATTTGACGTTACATTGTTACAACAGAAAAAATAATTTCTAAACACAAGAAAAGACAAATAAAAATTAATATAAACAATTTTACAAATAAAAATATTGCACCGCTCACATCGGTGACTTTGCTGCAAGTTATTTTGGTCAATTAATAAACAAATACAATACAAAATTTTTCACAAGTCAGAAAATATTAAAATAAATAATAATCATAAAGTAACATTTAGAACAACATAGTGACAAAGAGATAAAAATATTAGGGTAAAAATATTTTCACTGGTTCTCCAGTTAATGTGAGGGACACACACAGATAAGTGGTGTGTATACTTGGGGATGCATAACAATAAAAAAATCACGATTTCCCTACCTACAACATACTTAAAAGCGAAAAAAAATTACCACACTCATACAAAAAAAATCTATTCCTACCTACCCTATATCTAAATAAGACAAACCTACTTTTTAATTATCATACCAACACTCACAGAAGCACTCCACGGTTCTCACACATACCGCCCAGATGCAAAAGACCTACACTAGGGTAAGAAGGAACCAAATGCAAACCCAAAGCATTTGGAACCTCCTTTAGGGGCCACTAGGCCCCGTACGTCCCGGGATCGTACCCGACACCTGAGCGCAAACACACAAATTGCTGAAAAGAAAAATTATTAATTGACTCTAAATAAAATTTATCCAAAGAAATTACAAATTATACATGCATTAATTTTTAATTTTTTACTTAATATGCAAAATTTTAAAAATCTTTACCATATTTATAATTTTAAAGTTAAATAAAATATTTTAAAATCTACTTTCAATTATTATTTTTAAAAAGGAAAGAAATTACTTTGAAATTTGAATAATGAGAAAATGAGAAAAATAGGAAAATATGAAACAAATTTTAAAACACATATAAATACATATACATAAACAGTACAAAAAACATTGACAAAAATATTAATTTTGTAATAAAATAAACATATTAGAAAATAATACATTTTGTCAATGGCGTCACTATGTTGTTAATGATTCCTTCCTTGTTTTGAAAAATTTTCTAAAATTTAGAAAATTTAAAATTTTTTTAATTTACTCAATTTACATTTTAAAAAAATCGATAAAATTCGAAAGTTTAAAAATATTATCCAAAATGATAATTCATTTATAAATTTAATTTATCCAAACTGACTTTATACGAAGGAAATAAAATTAAAAACCGTGTTGAACAGGGAAGGATAAATAATGAAAGAATTGACTGGCTTTGTTATTGGTGAATTATCCCACGTTGTGGCGATGGGATCCTACCACATCACCCCTTCTGAGCCACCCCCGAATATCCCTGATTCTTGATTGCACTTCTGCGACAGGCCGGGGGGTACACGGAACCGAAAAAAAAATATTATAATAAAAAAAAAAAAACACGGCAGTGTGCAGGGACTACTTTTCTTCTCCACATCCTTCCTTCCTTCAGTTGTCGACTTGGCACTTAACACACTCTGAAAATGAAAAATTAAAAAAATTAATATACTTCCATTTAATATAAAAACAAAAAAATTATTAGATACTGTCAATTTAAAATTTTGTATATATGTAAATTAATTTGTATATATATAAATTAATAAATGAAAAAAACTTACTTTTGCGGATTTCCGCAAAGTCGTACAGGTAACGATGACAGCATTCTCTTTCTGGATATACTTATCTTCTTTCTCCTGGACAAGCTGCCTGAAAATTGTTGAGAAGAAATTGTTGGTGAATTTTACGTAATTTTGAATTTAATTTTCAAATTTGTATCCAAAATTAAGTAATGAATAAAAACTTACTTTTGCGGATTTCCGCAACGTGGTACAGGTAACGATGACAGCATTTTCTCTATCTCTCCGGACACTCTTCTCTTTCCTGGACCAACTGCCTGAAAATTGATAGAAAAAATTGTAGTTTCACATAACATATAAAATTTCGACTATTTGGGGGAAATGAGTTAAAAATTATTCAAGTTTACGTGACGATAAATAAAACAAAAAAATTTAAATAACAATTGGTTAAAATGAATTATGAAATTTTTCGCGACCCTTTTGACCTCGACACCAGGGGAGGTTTTGATTTCACTTTATAAAAATTTCAAGAAGCACGATTTCGAGTGGGGGGGTGAGAGAAATCACGGTTTTAGTGAAGAGTCCTCGCGTTTCGCTCGTGCCCCGGACAATGGTAGCATATTGTGAAAATATTGATTACAATTCGCCAACAATGGAGACAATGGAGTTGACGTCGTCGTCGACTTCGCTGTCGTGGCGGCACTCACAAAAGCGCACTCCTCGAGGACACACTCCCTTCGTGGTTTTTACTCCATCATCTGGTCGAGCTTTTTAGCAAAAAAAAAGAGCTTGAAACAAAGTATGATTTCGCAGTTCGCTCCTATTTTTTTTTTTTTTTCTAAAAGTGCCTCCACCACAAAAGCAAAAGAAAAAAAGTGGGACAACTTTTATGTTTCAGAATCAAGCTTTTATAGATAAATGTGTTGGAAATTTCATTCAAGTTATAAGATGTCATGTGCGGCCTTATTTCTAAAGTGCTGTCGAATACAGAAAGAAGGCTTAAAATATTTTGTAACAACAAGAGAGCGACAAACGGTCATTTTTTAAGAGGGATGATAAAATCGAAACGGAAAAAAATTTATGTCAAGGTTAAACTTGAATATTATTCGTTCCGATAAAACTAGAATTACTAAATCCGAATTAGCAAAAAGTCATCAATATAATTTTCAGTAAAATTTTTATCCATTTTCAATTTTTTTTTTACTCAAGTTTTAAAGGCAATCAAAAAATTACTTTACAAATTTACCAATTGAAATCACTGGACATTTCACTGAATTCATAATTTGAAAAATAAATTGAATCGAAATGATCAAAAATTTCTTTTGAGTTCTCTTATAACATATTTATATGTGAAATTGAAACCTGTTGTTCCTATATATGGGATAAATTGTCCAACACCGAACGTGTAGGTATTTAGTGGAAAAATTGAAATAACAAAGGGGAAGGTGACATATGTTCCCGTGTATGTTACTAATAAGTCGGTGTCGCGTGTCAAAGGCTCGTCACATGCGACTGTCACCCTCATTTCTCGGGATCATATACGCAATTAGTCGGACTAAACGCCGGCACACTTTACGTAATCGCTCTCCACCTCAGCTTACGTATTCATATACATATTTCCTGGCCGAAAAAGAAAAAAAAAAACAGAAAAAAAATTCTGTCACTAATGACACCCACATATGGTGCTTCTCGAATCGTGCCCAGTGTATGTAATATGTTTGTAACGGAATTAAACACACAAAAGATATAGAAAATTTCATGAATTATGTTACATCCTAATGTTTACGAATTTTTTTTTTTAATAATTATCTATTTTTACAAATAGCTATTTTTTTTCACTAATAATTGGTCATTATTTAGTAATTATGAGTTATTTTTTTTAATAATTAACTATTTTTACAAATAGCTATTTTTTTGTAACTAAAAATAAGTAATCATTTAATAATAATGATGTATTACTAACATTGTCAATTAATAGCATTGTAAACACTAAACCTTTTGCGATTCGAAATACATAACCTATAAATGAAAAAAAAATATCCCCTTCTCTTGTAATAAGAAGTACAAATGTCGGTATTTAATATAAAACATTTAAATATTATATTCATTATATTATTCTTAACCTCAAATTGCAATCTCAAAACAAAATACAACAAAGTATGAAATCCGCTTACCTGTTTATCACTTTAAAGGTGACAACATTTAATCCCGATGGCGCAGTCAATTTATTGTTGTCGATTGAAACCAAAACAAACAATTTTCCCATGTCGACTTTGAGCGGCAAGTAATCGGTGTTGGGGTTGGAAATGATTCGTTATATGTCGACGCTGTTGTTACAAGATCCCTTTGTCGTACTTTATCTGTAACAGACACAATTCATGAAATTTATTGAGTACTTGCACAGGCAATAAGTATTAACGTTGAGATAAAAAGATGGAATGGAAAATCAAAGGGGGGGAGGTGATACAACAATGTTGTGTAGTCTCCAAAAGTCACAATCTAGGACATATAATGAAAGACAAAACAAAGAATTTTATTTGTTTCATGTGTTAATGCTCACCTTAGTACTGTAATAACACTTAGGATTAGCAATTAACTCTGGGGAAGAAGTAATTAATTATCAAATATGACTTCAAAAACACGTAAAACGAACAAAGGGACACAGTGTGACGTCAAGACGCCATTTGCAAATTTAGCGTTCGCCGGCCGGCCGGCTTCATTTCTGACCAATCAGACGATACCGACCCACTGCTACCAACTGAAACTCCGGCGGGAATTTTAAACCACCATTATTTTTATTTAATACATAGAAAATTATTTTTCAACAATTACTAAAAAATGAAAAAATGTATTTACATCAAATTAATATTTATTTGAATAGAATAATTTTTTTTCATAATAATTTTTTAGTATTTGTTTTTGCATTTTCTAAAAAATATATTATAAAACTTTCTCGAAAAATCCAAGATGAATAAGTTTATAAAATATTGTGTGCAACTATTAGTCATTAATTACTAATAATTATTAATTACTAATATTCATTATTTACTAACAATTAGTTACTAATAATCATTATTCACTAATAAATAGTCATTAATTACTAATAATTAATTATTTTTTTACTAATAGTGATTTATTTTTTACTAATAATTCTCTATTTTTTACTAATAATTAGTCATTTGTTACCAATAATTAGTTACTTATTTACTAATTGCTGAGACTTGGAGCCAAGATTTTACCAACAATTAATTATTTTTTGCTAATTTATTAGTAGAAAATTTATATTCAAAGAAAGTAAATATATAAAAAATTATAAAAACATATATAAATTTTTACTATTAACCAATTCCAACTCAGGAGAGCCTGTTTGAGAGTTTTTCCAGAGTACGTGCGTAATGCGGGTGGCCTTTTCAGGGATACCATTGTCAACGTTAATTCTTTTCCAACTTTATTAAAATTGTTTATTAACTAATTGTTAGTATTTTATTATAGCAAATTTTTTATTTTATTCATATTATTTATATTTTTCGATTTTATATTCATTTTATATTATATTTGTATTACAATAATAATAATAATTTTTCACATAAAGAATTATTACTATTTGGTCTGCTATTCGTTTAATAAAAAATTATTTTTCTTTAGCGATAATTAACAATTAATATAATAATCACATCAAAATTTTATTATAATAAATACCAACAAAATATTAATTACTTTAGATTTAAAATATTGCGGAAAAATTCCACACTCTCAAAAATAATTTTTTTCATCATCATTATATCAAAAATTGATATTCAAGGAATCAAATATTGTTTATTAATTTAATTTAACCATATGTGAAATATTTGTGAAATATTATATAAGAGAAAATGAGAAGCAAAGAAGGAAAAATTATATTCTTTTCCTTTAAACACGAACACGATTTTCATTTGATAGTTAAGAATGGTCACGAATGCTTATAAATTATTCAAACATTTCACAGCCGTTATATTTATATATGACACGTATATAAATACACGTTTATACAACTCTATACGTCAAATAGATTAAACCTCGTTTTATATATACAATACTAAAAACAAGTTTTGATAGACGTAATTAATTTCCATATATACATTGAAAGAAAAAGGAAAAAAAATTGTTTGTGAAATGTTATTTAAGTGCGTTTTTTAATAAACGCTTTAAAAAAAAAATAAATGAAATAACCGTAAAACTATTTTGATTTACAAATCCGATGTTCCCGTATTAATATATATATACCATATGTGCACATTCTTTATTAGAAGCAAAAAATTGATCGTTACATTATCAGTTTCTGTTCTCATAAAGATCGCACCCCGTGGCTGCGTTTCATTAGAAATTTTTTTTTCGAATCAACGAGCCATTAAGAAAACGGCCAACCTTCTCCCCGCCTCAGTGGCAAAAACAAAACGCCTACGGATCGCAAAATGCCTCTCAATCGAATTCGTATATTTAAACTGCACCCATGAGAGGGTACACTCGGTTGTGCGTAATCGTCGACCCTGTTGTTTGTGGTCACTCTTCAAGTTTCTTAACAATAAAAGTACCCTGGTGCCAATATCGAACATTTTTCTCCTGGCTGGTGCCCCTTTTATGTATGTACAATTTTTTTCTTTCCTCTCGTTTCGAAAACGTGGGACCATTGTTTCACCCTTATGCTCCTCTCCTTCCCATTACGTATATATATACCAAGGATTTTTATACTTTGAGATGAAATTGACTTTTTGATTTTCATGTTATTCACGAGAGTAATACCGTATTGAAAATAAAATGTCAATATTAGTTCTTTCTTTCAATTGGTTATATATAGAAAACGTTTATATGATTTTTGGCGCAGTCTGATATTTTTTTCCTTTTATTTAATCTTTCTTTTGAAATCGTATTAGAATTTTGTTTTCTATGTATTATTAGATTTTTCCATTTTTTTATTTATACATGAGAATAATTCATTTACATTCTTTTCAAATAAAAAAAAATTTAATTGAAAACTTAGGCTTTATTTAAATTTTATGATAATTAGTATTAAGAAATAAACATTTTTTTAAAAATATAAATATATTAATTTCATTCGAGAGATTAATGTGATTTTTATCTCTGTTGCTTATCAATGTCTGAAGTTCGACGGTCAGAGGGACTTTGATTAGTGCAACAGTATTAAATGCATATAAAGATGTAAAATTGTAAATCTTTAATGACAGTCAAGAATCAATAACTTAATAATTTTGTCATATTAAATTAATATATTTGATTATTTTCACCAGAAAGTTTAAAAGCGTGAAATTATACTTTTATTTTTTTTTTTTAAATAGTGAGAAAATTTTTCCCAAAGTTAAATTTTGATTTTAAAAGAAGGTAAAAAAATTATTTCGTCTCATAATTAAAAACAAATTTTAATTCAACTAACCACGCATTTTCAAAATTCTAAAATGTAAAAATAATTCATACTTTAAATATTTTTACTATTTTTTTAAAAATATTTTTCCTTATATTTAAATATTTGTTTTGCTAATGAAACATTTCGCAACAAAAGAAAGATTAAATAAATTTTTTTTATATTCCAATTTATATATCTAATGGAATAAATAAATTGTGAATATTAATAAAAATATGAGCGCGAGTGATATTTGGCTACGAGATGTATTTACAAAATACGGATTTATCATTGCGATTATCCTTTTTCTATCACTCTGGCTAAATTATAAATGGTCGAAATTTCAAAAAAATATCTACACTTCTTATCTGTTGGGCTTTGAAACTGAATGTGCAGAACTTGCTGCATCTTATAAACGACGATTATTTCGATTCCTAGAAGAAATTGTCTCCCATGATGAGAATCTTCGATTCATGGGGCAAATTCGAATTCTCGAAATTGGAGTTAAAACAGGTAATAATTCCTTCAATAATTACCAAATTGTTAAAATACATTGATGGAAAATCGTGTTTCATGATCACCGAAACGATTCCACAATATTCATAAATTGTAAACACTCAATGTTTTCCAATTCGAAATTTGATATATATACATAACCTATAAATGAAGAAAAATATTCCCTTCTCTTGTAACAAGAAGTAAATATAGCGATATTTAATAAAAACATTTAAATATTATATTATTTTTAACCTCAAATTGTACTGTCAAAAAAAAATGCAAACAAAATAATCAAATTCGCTCACCTGTTTATCACATTGCAGGTGAAAACATTCAGTATTACCCCGATGGCAGTCAGTTGATTGTTGTCGATTGGAACCGGAAACTGGGAAATTATCTCACTTCTGGCGAAAAATCGTGGCAATTTTCCCATGTCGACTTTGAGCGGCAAATTTTCGGCGATGGAAGTTCGTTGGAAATGATTCCAAATGGTTATGTCGACGCTGTTGTTACGACAAGATCCCTTTGTCGTACTTTATCTGTATCGGACACAATTCATGAAATTCATCGAGTACTTGCACCGGTAATAATTATTAATATCATGCGGGTAAAAGATCTTAATGGAAAATCAAACGTGAAAGGAGATACAACAATGTTGTGTAGTCTCCAAAAGTCACAATCTAGGACATATAATGAAAGACAAATCAAAGAATTTCATTTGTTTCATGTGTTAATGCTCACCTTGGTACTTTAATAACACTTAGGATTAGAAATAAACTTTGGGGGAGAAGAAATTAATAAATAAATATGACTTTGAAAACATGTAAAACGAACAAAGGGACACAGTGTGACGTCAAGACGCTATTTGCAAACTTCGCGTTCGCCGGCCGGCCGGCTTCATTTCTGACCAATCAGACGATATCGACCCACTGCTACCAACTGAAACTCCGGCGGGAATTTTAAACCACCA
>JUFY01029569.1:13794-30671 GCA_001855655.1 Leptopilina clavipes | reverse complement strand
TTTTAGTATTTGTTTTCGCATTTCTAAAAAATATATTATAAAACTTTCTCGAAAAATTCAAGATGAATAAGTTCATAAAATATTGTGCGCAATTATTGTGGAATAAAAATATATTGTTCTTTTATGTATTCAAAATTTTTAGGGAGGAAAATATTTCTTTATGGAGCACATTATCGATGATGAGGGAACATTCACGAGATGGATACAAACAATTTTAACGAAATCCAATTTATGGCCATCGTTATTTGGTAATTGTCAACTTGATTTTAATCCAATTAAAGAAATAGAGAAAATAGGATTTGAAAAAGTAAAATGGAAAACGTTTACTCTACGAGGTTATGTTTCGAATCCGATTCATTTATATTTATCTCGTCGTCATTTAATTGGGACTGCTATTCGATGATAGAATATTGATAAACTGAAATAAATCCTATTTCACGAGTTTGGTAATTTTGCCAAAAATGAAAAATGGTAGAAATCTTACCCAATTAAATAATTTCTTCTTGGTATAAAAATTTCTTCATCAAATATTCGGAAAAATTCAAAACACTCAATTTTGACGGACAATTTTCAATTTTATTTGACATTTTTTTTGTCTTGATTGGTTAACCTGAAAAATAAATAAATAACTATTTTGAGAACAATCTATTTACATTCACGCTTTTAACTCTTAAATTCGATTTTTAATTATTAATGACGATTTATAATACAAATATTTTATAGTGCACATAACCTCAAAATTATAAACACAAAAAAGTCAACTCACATTCTGCAGGTAAAAATATTCATTATTATTCTGATGGCATCGATTGTTAACGAAAGGTAGGGACATTATCTCATTCTTAAATGACAAATTATAGGAGTTTGTCGTTTTGTTGTTACGTCCCTTTGCCGTACTTTATCTGTAACAAACGGAATTCACGAAATTTATCAAATACTTGCACTGGTAATAAGTATTAACGTGTCAGATGAAAGATCGAAATGGAAAACTAGACGTAAATATGGAGATGCAACAATGTTGACAAGTCTCAAAACCTGGACATGTATATAGTCACATATTGAAAAGAAGGACATAGAATTTCATTTGTTTTTTGTGTTAATACACACCTTAGTACATAAATAATACACTGGAACACAAATCTACTAGGCAGAAGTAGTAATTAATAGACGATTATGATTTTTAAAACACGTAAAACGAACAATGGGTCACAGTGTGACGTCAAGACGCCATTTTAAGAACATGCCGGCCGGTTCCATTTCTGACCAATCAGACGTTACCGTCCCATTGCTACCAACTGAAACAACGGTGGGAAGTTTGAATTATCACTATTTTTATTTAACACATAGAAAATTATTTATTAATAATTACTCAAGTGATAAAATAAATTTGAATCAAATAATAATTACCTAATGCAAATAAATATTTATTTAAATGGAATAATTTTTTTCTCAATAATTTATTAATATTCCTTTTTGCAATTTCTAAATAATATTTTATAAAACTTTTCCAAAAGAATCCCAAGACTAATATGTTTACAAAATATTGCTCCAAATTATTATATATAAGAAATAAACTGTTCTTTTATGTATAAAAAATTTTCAGGGAGGAAAATATTTTATAATGTACATAACCTCAAAATTGAAGTAATAAGAAAGTCAACTTACCTCTTGCAGGTAAAAATATTAAGTATCATCCTGATCGCATCGATTGTTCTAGAAAAATTATCTCTTCTTTTATAAATGGTGAATTATCAGGAATTTGTTATAAAAGTTTTCAAAAATAGTTTTGTTGTCGCTGATGTGTCAATGGGATTCATTTCGACAAAATCTCTTGACATATAAATGTTTACTACACATCTGTGGCATATATAATACATCAAATTTATTGATTTGTTTGAACAGATAATATTAATATTCCAAAATAAAACGTTTAAATAAATATAAAACAATGAAAAGCTAAACAACAATACACTGACAAAGGCTGGACGCCATGATTGAAATCAAGAAGACTTCACTGACCAATCAGACAACATGGACGCACTGTTGCCAACAGTAATTCCGGCGGAAAATTTAAAATACGAAAACTGAACAAAATATTATACAGAAATAAACACTTAAATAAATAATTAAATAATTAATAAATACTATTGTAAACATAACAAAAAAGTTAACTCACCTTAGTAATTACTTATAATTAAAAATCACATTCTTATAAATCATTATAAAATATTTATTTAATCGATTTTCCTAGTTTACAAAAACTTAAATAGTTACAAAAATATTCTCAAAATTCTTATTTTACAATACTGTTACAAACAAAATGGATATGACTGAAATATTATTATGAGCGAATATTTTTTAATAATTTTATACAAATATTTATTCACTATTTACTCCGAATACTAAGCAAAATGATAAGATTTTTGAAAAGAAACATTAGTTCAAATAAATTGAAAACTCCAAATTTTGTTCATTTATCAAAAAACGCATTTTATCAAGAAATAATATCTCCATAACCCAGTTTAAAATAAAAAAAAAAAAAATTACCATATTATTATAATATAATTACGTTAATTTTTATTATAATTTATTAACAAAAATTATTAATAATTATATTAATTTTTAATACATCTTATTAACAAAAATTATTATTAATATAATTATAATAAATATTTTCTCACATTTCAAACAAATGGAATTTTTCAAAAGAAATTCAAACATAATATTCACTCTCATGATAATTAAATTTACAAATAGTTAACATTACTAACATTAATATAACTTCGTCTAATTGCGAAGTATCATCTATTCACTTATCACAAATAAATAACAAAATATTTCGTATTGAGTTTTTTTTTTAAACAATTGTAAGTTAAAATATAATTATTATAAATTATTTACTATGACCTTATTTTATATGACAAGTCATTTGATATAAAAAAACATTTGTTTCATTTTTTCCAAGAATTTATCTTCAAATTGGAAAAAAAACTATAGGTACATGAAAATGTTATTATTGAAAAATTGTTCTCGGCGTTTTTTTTTAAGAAAAATAATTTTTCTCCTCTATTTTATTAAAATTAAAATTCTGTACTTCTATCGGTAATTTAATTCACATTTATTTATTAACAATTTTTGTTCTGTTTAATTTAATCCGTAAATTTGAATTAATATTGGCAAAATTTTATCCCTTGAGGATAAAATTCCAAGCTTAGTTTCTTTTTACAATTTAAAAATTTCTTCATTCAAATTTGAAGAAATTTTACCTTTTTTTCATTATCAAGAGTTTTTATATTTACGTGTAAATTAATTTTCATTTGTTCGTAATTTTGTTTAAAGTTTTTTTTTTCTTGTTGAATTACCGGAAAAGTCATTTTTACTTTCTTGACTCTTGTCGACAGTTTTAATGTAATTTTTTCTCGGACTGAAATTAAAAATATCTTCATCGTCACTATCCAAAAGAAGTGTCGAATCATTGAAATTTTCTTCAAATTTTGTCTTGTTGGATGTTTCTTTTTTGGAATTTAATAAAAACTTTTTTTCGTTACCTTTTTCACTTGTTAGCCTGTGATTTGTCTTCTGCCTTAAATTGAAAATATCATCATCGTCACTATCCGAAAGAAGTGTCGAAGCATTGAAGTTTTCTTCAATTTTTGTCTTGTTCGATGCGTCTTTTTTGGAATTTGATAAAAATTTCTCTTCCTTATCTTCTTTAAAACTTGTCCTGCGATTTTCTTCCAGATGTAAATTAGAAATATCACCATCATCATCATCACTATCCGAGGGGAAATTCGAATAATTGAAGCTTTTTTCAATTTTTTTCTTGTTGGTTGTGTCTTTTTTGGAATTTGATAAAAATCTCTTTTCCTTATCTTCTTTAAAATTTGTCCTGCGATTTTTTTCCAGATGTAAATCGAAAATATCATCATCATCATCATCATCACTATCCGAAGAGAATTTCGAATCTACAATTTTCTCCTTCTTGGATATTTTTTCTTTCGAATTTAATGAAACAATTGTATTTGTTTCTTTCTCACTGCTAAGATTTTTTGACAAACTTCTCAATGCCCTAAATGACGAATTTTCCAATTGATTTAAATTTTCATTTGCACTGTTTTTACAAATTTGTTTTATCTCAGATCCACTGCTATTGAATTGATCAGAAAAATTGTTTATTCTCTTCATAGTCAAATTTTTAGTTCTATCATTTTTGTTATTTTTCACTTGTTTTTTAATTTTTACACGTTTCCCAGAAAATTGCAAATCATCTTCTTCGCCAGATGATGAGAATTTTAAAATTCTTGACAAATTTTTGTCATTTTTTCTCAATTTTTGCCTGAAATTTTCACCATTTTTATTGTCGGAAATAAATTTCAATTTTTTGGAATTTTCTTCTTTTTTCCTTTGTTTAGAATTTGTTTCCTTTCTCATTTGCTGGGAGTTTTCTTCTTTTAAATTTATTAAATTGTCTTCCTCCTTCTCGCCATTATTTGTTTCCTTTCTTTTTGGAAGTAAATCGAAAATATCGTCAAATTCACTTTCTTCTTGTGCTTGAGAACAATTTTCCGCTACTTTCGTATTTAATTTCGATTTTTCAATTTCTTTCGAAATGTTCAAAGTGGATTTCTCCGTTTTCGAGGTATGAAATTTTGCTTTGGAGATTTTATTATTTTTCTTTGTGGATTGTTCCAAACTGGAGGAAATCTTTTTTTCTTCTTCTTTGTTACTTTTTGATGATGAATCAAAAATAACGATAGATTTAATTTCATTATTATTTGGAGTACTAGGAGAAGGTTTTTTTGCATTTTTTCTACCTTTTCGTCCTCTTTTTGAAATTTTCTCCTCTCGTGAATGTTCGTCTTCTGAAGAAGATGGCAAAATAGTGAGTCTCGTTCGTCTTCTTGAATTCAGTCCATGAATTTGATTGTCCAATGTCGATTTTCTCTTGTTTTCTTTTTCTTCACTAGTATAAAGAGATAATTCCATAAAGAAGGAATTTTCTTCTGGAACGTTTCCATTTAATTGTTTATTTCCAGTCTTATCATTTTCGTTTATTTTCTTCACTCCGGCGATATTTCTACTTGTATGAAAAATACTCGACATATCGAATTCTTCGTCCGAATCAAATGTGAAAATATTCGTGGAATTTTTCTTATTGATTTTCGAATATTTCGTGGAAATATTTTCACTCTCATCACTTTCTGATTGTTCGAAACAAATTGTTCGTCTCATTTGAAAAATCGATGAATTGGAAGTTTTTGACAAACACTTGAGATCCGAAGATGATGAAGAAGCTTTTTGCTGAGTTTTTAAATCCAATTTTTTCGTCTCGATATCATTCTTCTTTTTTGGAAATTTTAAGTCGTTGGCCAAATTTTGTGTTGAAATTCGTATTGAATTTCTCTGTATGGCACCTTTTTCTGTTCCTTGGCTCTCTTTCTTTTCCTGACTGGCAAATTTGTCCGGAATTCTTGCTTTTTTGTCTTCAAGTTGATGAGTTTCTTCTTTAAACAATAAGCGATCGATGGGTTTCAAAATAACCGAACAATGTTTAATTTTCGGAAATTTGTTATTTTCCTTTCCTTGATTTTCTTCCATTGGTTGTGATTTTTTCATTGCGTTCGTTACATTCTCTGGGGCTTTCATATTTGTCTCCTCGGAAATTTTCATCTTCTTCGATTCCAATTCGTTTGGTGCAGTATCGTAACAATTCTCGCAATTTGATTTTCGTTTCTTTTGTAAATTCTCAAGTTTTAGGGGTTTGAGAAGTACTGAGCATTTCTTCACCTTCTCTTCATTACCAACGTTCAATTTTTCAGCCGGAACTGTTTCATTTTTTTCATTAATACTTGTCAAGATTTTTTTTTTGTAAAATGATTTTTTTCTCCAGGTTTGCATTTGTTTTTTTGGATTCGAAAAATCGAACGCGGGATGTAAGAAAGAATTGTTACTCAAAGAGGATGATTTTCTGGATAATAGTCGTTTGGGACTTGAGTACTGTGGCCATTCGACGGGCGATCTTGGATTTGTGAATAATTTTCTCCGATGATTGTTCTCAATTATCGAGTGCTCAACGATCGTCTTGACGACAAACAATTCCTTTAGTTCTTTAGACATCGACTTGTCAGAATTTATGTCACATTCATAAATCTCAGGACTGTCACGAATTTGTCTCAGACTTGGAATGACGTCTTCAATTTTCAAACTACCGGTGGGTACTCGTAAAATTGTAGTATCTTCTGAATCCGGTAAAACGTGATTATTGTAATCGTAGATAATTGTCGATTGTGAATTCATTGACTTGTTGATCTCCTTGTCTTGATTTAGAATTTTTGGCAATTCGTCCGTACCGCAAACGTCAACATAAACGTCCGCCTCCTCGATGTTATTATTACATACGGTAATATCGTTTAATTTTCCATTTTCAACGATCGTTAGTGACATATTCTTCTTGGCTAGATTTGAAGATAAAATGTAATCTCGAGTATTGACGGAATCACTAGAAATAATGGAAGAAGAGAGTTTAGTTGGCTCACTTGGAATGATAGCCGGTTGTGGTGGATGTGGTGAATTATGCTCGAATGGAGAAATTGCGGCTGGATGGAATGCTGAAATTTCCTCCTCCGAGAGGGAAGTTTCTTCAGGAGAATTGTAATTTTCGTCAACAATTGATAAACAAGGCGGTTTGCCAGTGTTCACCCAGTATTGAACACTTGAAATTGCTTTTCTCATTGGAATCCGTGCTTCATAGAAATCATCATTATCATCAAGCATTGGCTCTAATGTCTCCAAATTCAATTCCTCAGCGTTGATTGTCTGCTGAATTTAATAATCCACTTAGCAACAATTCTTCGTATACTTAAAATTAAAATCACAGTAGCAAAATAAATTCTACTTTAATTCCATTTAAAAGAAAATATACTCACTTCCATTGAGTATTTTTCAAAAAATTTATCCCAGGACTGTTTGTGTGCTTCTAATAATTCCTTTGGCACATTTACATCTATTGATAGTCTTAATTTATCCTTCCATCTACAATAAATGTCATTAGTTACTTTTTTATCCAAAAATTGTTCCATTACATCAAATACAATGAAAGTGAATTTTAAACAATATTGATAATTCAATAGTTTCTTTGAATAACACTAAAATATGTTAACTGACACATTTACGCACTACAGTAAAAAAATGTACTATAAAAAACGCATACAATTGGTAAAAAATAGTTTGATTTCTTAGTGATCAAAAAGTGTAAAATAAATGTAAAATATAAAAATACAGAAGGATTAATTCAACATATTAAAAACTTACAGTTATTTGCCACATAATGCATTTCTAATGTGCATAACCTAAAACTAACGTTTATGTTGTATAAAAAGTTGTATAAAACAACACTTGTGCAATGGTGATGTAAACAATTATTTAAATTAGTTGTAGAGCAAACTGAATGTACCTATTATCGCTGTCCATTCTATTTAATTTGAAAACTTTTAATAATCATTTACTGTCTTTAAAGTCAATTTTTTAATCTTTTTCTTTTTAAATAAAAAAAAAGGTATACAAGTCATTATACTTGAAGTGAGCTGAGTTTAATTTTTATCCACAAGAGTTTAAAATTGCAGAATATAAAGGCGAGTCTCTATCGGAGCAAAACAATTCTTAGGGTACGGTCACATGTGTCAGTGTCTCTTTTCCGATGTTCATTTGTTTTAAAAGGCGTTTTATACCTTCCCAACTCTGGTATTAAGTGAGGTTAGGTTTTTCAAACTTTAAAAACATTAAAAAACAAATACAATTTAGGAAAAATTTGTTTTTTAAATAAATTTGAACTCCTCACTCATTTTTAGAAAATTGCTGATTTAAATGAATCTATAAATTAACTAATTAATATACACTTCAAATGTCAAAATACGTGTAAGTAATCAGCTGATTTGTTAATTGACACTTGGCCAATTTTAAAGCAATTTTATTGACTTTCGCTTATGTTCATTAGTTTAATTTGCCCATAGCTCGTCTGGTTTTTTAATTGAATATAAAATTTCAGGATAATTTCAATTTTTCGGTTTGAATTATTGAAAATTTATGAAATGACACTTTGACAATTGGAGTTTTTGTCTGAAAATGGATCATTTAGAGGACGCATTAGAGGCAGCTAGATTGGCAGTAGAATATGATAGTAAAGAAGAATATAAGCAAGCTATTTATTATTATGCAGCTGCAGTGAAACTTTTAGAAAAAATTCAAAATCCAAGTCTTTCTGAGAAAGCTGCCGAGTATCAGGAAAGAATAGATAGTTTACAACAAATCCGTAAGTTTTTTTTACAATAATTGACTCAATTGTTGCAATAATTAGGTAATTTATTTATTTCCTAATTCAGTTACAGACGAGAAAAAAGATTCATCTGATCAGTTGGATGAAGACGAATTAGAGAAATGTAAATCACTTTTAAATCAAGCACTCGATGCCGATGAAGCGGGTGACAATGAGAGTGCTCTTAAACTTTATACCGAAGCTGCCGCACTTGGAATTAATGCAGTGCGTATTTTTTATTAGCCTTATAAATTGAATTAAAAAGCAAAAATTTACTTTTTCTGAGAAAAATTAATTATAATTTCAGAAACCAACCAATTCTGAGATAAAGGCAAAATTGACGAATCTTGTTCGATCAGCTCTTGATAGAGCTGAAGAAATAAAGGGTATAAATCGAAAAAAAACGGAAACAACCATTCTAAATTTACCCTCGGTTCCGGAAACAGATTTACCATCTGAAACACCGACTCCAAGTACAATAGAATCTACTCCAGGTAAATTTTCTTTTTTTGAATGAAATGATTTATTTCTCAGTTTTCTGAAGAAAATAATAAATTAAATTTCTTTACGAATTAAGATGAAACCGTTAATATTTCAGTGAGACAATCGAAGCCAACTTTACATCGTGGAGATAGTGCACATCTTAAAGTTGTTGGTGGGAATGTTGAATATACTGACGAAGAAAAAAAAGTATTACTTCATAGTTCAAAAATTAACGATAATGAATTTGTGCCTTTTATGAATATTGATTTAACAGAACGATTTAAATATCCAATTCCATTTACGGATAAGGATGGACATTTGGAATTATCTCCAAAGCAAAAGCCCGATTTTGCCTGCTGGTGTCGACCCGAGGAACTTTTCTCCGATCCTAAAATGATTATAGGAAATCATGTCGATTATTACAGTATAAAACAAACAGTTAAGTTTCATTTTCGAAATTTTGAAGAAAAACCGTCTCTTTAATTTTTGAAAGTTAAATACCTAATTAACAGTAATTAATTTTTCAGGTCGTTTCTGATTGTTCATTCGTCGCTTCCTTGGCTGTAAGTGCACAATATGAAAGAAAATTTGGCCGCAAACTTGTCACGGAAATTATTTATCCTAGAAATCGGGATAAAACGCCGATTTACAATCCTTATGGTGAGTGAATGTTTTATTGTCACAAAAATATATGAATAAAGGTGAAAAAAAAATTAATTTGAATATACCGTAAAGAAAGTAATTTGTTTTTTGTCTTTTTAGGAAAGTATATGATAAAATTACATATCAATGGAATTCCAAGAAAAGTTATAATAGACGATTATTTGCCAGTGAGTAGAAACAATCATCTACTTTGTTCCTATTCGAATAAAAGAGGAGAACTCTGGATTTCATTGCTGGAAAAGGCCTATATGAAAGTTATGGGAGGCTACGATTTTCCTGGTTCTAATAGTGTAATTATTTTTTATTTTCGCCTAAAAATTGTTAACTTTTATTATTACTAAATTTGCTATAATTTTTTTTTTTTTAAAGAATATTGATTTACACGCATTGACTGGCTGGATACCGGAGAGATGGGCAATTAGATTAAACGAGCCTGACTTCAATAAGGATCATTTGTTTGAAACTTTATTTTTAAAATTGCACAGAGGCGATATTTTGGTCACGGTTGCAACTGGTGAATTATCGGACGCTGAGGCCGATCGAACTGGACTTGTTCCAACACACGCTTACGCTGTCCTTGATGTTAGAAAAATAAACGTAATTAATTTATTTCCACTACTTTTGCAAGCAATTCTTATAAAAAAAAATTAATTAATTATTAATAAATAAATTCTTTTTCAGGGTGAAACGAAATTGTTACAATTGAAAAATCCCTGGTCACATTTGCGATGGAAAGGAAATTATTCCGAACACGATAAAAATCATTGGACCAGTTCATTACAAGAGGCATTAAATTACGATCCCGATTCTGCATCTCAATTTGACAATGGCGTCTTTTGGATTGATTATGACAGTATTTGTCGCTTTTTCGATGTGTTCTATATTAATTGGAATCCTGGATTGTTCAAATACACTTATTGCATTCATCAGTAGGTTTATTTGAAAATAAAAATGAGAATTTGTAGAAATTTTACCTAATTTTATCTTTATTTTGAATTTAATTCTAATGGATGGATTTTTTTCTAGAATGTGGAGAGCTGGAATTGGTCCAGTTCGCGATGCGTACAATATTGGAGATAATCCACAATTTTCTCTAGAGGTGCAACCTAATGCTCAAGGAGCGGTTTGGATTCTTCTCACACGACACATTACCGATATTGCCGATTTTCGACAAAATCAAGAATATATTTCTGTTCTAGTTTATCGAAATTCTGGCAAAAGAGTTTATTATCCACGTAAGGGTGTTTTTTTTTCTTTGAAAATATTTTGGTGTCAATTTTTTCTTTTCTATTTATTTCTTATTTTCGACAGATGATCCTCCTCCTTATATTGACGGTGTTCGCATCAATAGTCCACATTATCTTTGTAAAATAAAATTGGGACCCAATAGCGATAGTAAATATACTTTGGTAATTTCTCAATATGAGAAAACTAATACTATTTATTATACGCTACGTGCTTATGGAACGTGTCCTTTCAAACTGAGAAAAATCGCCGATCCTTACAGATACATAAAAGAGGTATTATTTTTCATAATAATTGAAAAATATTTCATATTTTTTCCATTTTTGTGTTTATTTTTATTGCAAAAGGTGGAAAAAATATTATTTTTTTTCTAATTTATTATTTACTTTTTACATTCTCTTATATTTAAGATAACAAAAGGACAGTGGAAAGGAACAACTGCTGGAGGATGTGGAAATCATCCGGCAACTTATCAAAATAATCCACGTTATCAATTGCAATTAGAAAGTTCGCACAATAATAATTATTTGCTTATTATTCTGAAAGGTCCAAAGCAATATCAAATAGGATTTGAAATTATTTCCGTCTCTCTCAACGATCCTGAAGCACCTTCAGCTTTTAGTACAAAAAGTTCCGGTCTTTTCAGGTAATAAAAAAAAATAAAAAATAATTTTAAGTAATTAAAACTGTTTAATGAAATATTAATATATTTCCACAGATGTGGCTTTGTTTATTTGGAATTGGAAGACGTTCCAGGGGGTACGTACAATATTATTCCTTCCACTTATTTGCCCAATCAAGAAGGACCATTCTTCTTAACATGTAAATCTTCATGTAATATACAACTTCATTCAATGAATTTGAATGATTCAATGAAATAGTCGATATATTTTAGCGTCATTATTAACTTTATCTACCACTAATTGACCTCATAAAAAATGTTATAAAATTTTTAGAGTTTTTATCAACGTTTATGCTAATAAGCTTCTCTTTTCTTATAAATAAAAACATAAATCAAATTTGACAAACAAATCTCCTGTTAATAACACAAATTAATATGTGTAACTATTGCACAAAAAACTAGAATTCAAGTGATTTTAAATTAGATATATGTAAACAAATTTTTTATTATACATAGTATAATATTGTAATAGTTATTATTTTTAAAAAATAATATCTATATATTAGTAATTACGATATTTGTTCATTATTTATTGTAATAATTATTTTATTAATACTATTGCTATTTTAATTGTTCAAATTTTACTATATTGTATTTCTCGTTTTTATTATTTTTAATAACAATAATTGTAACAATGAATATCAATTAATTTTTATAATAAATAATACTAATTAGAAATTGTACGATTTTGTACATAACAATTAAATTGTGAGAAATTTAAAAAATGTTTACAAATTTCTATTATAACCTCCAAATAGGCACTAAAATTGTTCTGCTGCTGCCAGTTGACAATTTTTCCCTTTCACTAATAATTCTTCCGACGAGGATAATGTAAAACTTTCAAATGATTCTACTTGCCTTCTATTAAAACACTACCAAACATTGTTTATTGGGCTTTTTTTAAATGAAATTTTCTCTTTTGCAATAGACGACACACACATGCAATCATATAAAAAACAGGAAAACTTGTTTGTGTTTGTGACATCAATACTGGTAGGAAAGAGATTCTCATTATCAACGGTTCGTAAACTTTCTCGATATTATTTTTTTATACTCAAAACATCGCGATTTCTTCAAAACATAAAAATTCCGAAATCTTAATTTTTTTTTGAAATTTGTTTCTTTTTTATTTTATATATGTATTAATTTTTATCATTGGGAATTTTTTTTAAATATTTCCCGCCACGTTTATCAGACAAAAGGACCTCTTACGACGACTCTTGGAATTAGCAGAGCAGAGAGTTTAATATTTTTTCAGTGATCATTATCGATGATTCCAATTTTTCCAAGTGTTTTTGTTAAAATTAGGTTTAAAAGAAAAAACCTAGCAACATGAAAGAATCAGATAAAAATTTCTCAATTATATAGTCAAAGTTAGTGATGTTTTAGTGATACGAAATATAAAACTGGAGCAAAAGTCATAACCAACGGAAGAAGAAGAAGAAACAGAGACGCCAGTGTATTTTGGGGAAAATCATAACAAACGGAATATTTTCCTTCTGCTAAGGGAAAATAGTATTTTTTTCTTTTCATGATAAACTAAAGTGAGAAAAAATTAACTTAGCAGTATTAAAATTCTATAAATGGCCCTATTATTCACTAGTATGTGGGACTCAACAATGTTCCTGAGTACTCTAACCCCTAAATTTTATGTTGCACTCACCGGAACTTCATCTTTAATTTCTGGACTTATTCTAATTTTCGAGTGGTGGTATTTCAGAAAATATGGAACTTCATTCATCGAGCAAGTTTCTTTAAATCACATATCACCGTGGATTAGCGGTGGGGACACATCAACGGATGGAAATAATTCCAGGTTGTGTTTTTTCTCCTCTTTCTTTTTACTAATAAACGATTTATTTTATGTTAATTATAATTTTTGTTTCAGCATAAACAGTACAAATTCCTCGAATCAACAAAATGTACCTGAATGCAAAGTGTGGCGAAATCCAATAAACCTTTTCCGAGGTGCCGAATACCAAAGGTTTTACTGGGCGACAAATAAAGAGCCATTGACATATTACGATATGAATTTATCAGCCCAGGATCATCAGACATTCTTTACGTGCGAAGGTGACAATGGAAAGGCCGAATATGAAATAATGCAGACCGCCTGGAGGGAACGTAATCCAATGGTGCGAATAAAAGCGGCGCACACTGCACTCGAACACAATCCAGATTGTGCACCGGCTTATATTCTCCTCGCTGAAGAGGAGGCGACGACAATTCTCGAGGCTGAGAAAATTCTCAAGCAAGCATTGAAAGTCGCCGAGAATAATTATCGTAAATCACAAAATACACAGCATCAAGGTTCAACAGCCGAGGCAATTCACAGGCGAGACACAAATGTTTTAATTTACATAAAACGTCGTCTTGCAATGTGCGCGAGAAAATTGGGTAAATTAAAAGAGGCAGTTAAGATGTTTCGCGATCTCACCAAGGAGGTGCCGCCAATAATGAATGTTTTGAACATCCACGAGAATCTTATTGAGGCCCTGCTTGAAATGCAGGCCTACGCTGATGTTCAAGCAGTGTTGGCAAAATATGACGATATCAGTTTGCCAAAATCGGCGACAATTTGTTACACGGCTGCTTTATTGAAAGCGCGATTAGTCGCTGATAAATTCTCACCTGATATCGCCAGTAAACGAGGATTGACCACCTCTGAAATGTCAGCCGTCGAAGCAATTCACAGGTGAAAAATTTATTTTAAAAAATTAATTTTTACTCTCGAGGGGAAAATAATACATTTTCAATTTTTTTTATTTCACAGAGCCGTGGAATTTAATCCCCATGTTCCCAAGTATCTTTTGGAAATGAAACCCCTAATTTTACCGCCGGAGCATGTTTTGAAGCGCGGCGATTCAGAGGCAATTGCTTATGCATTCTTTCATCTTGCACATTGGAAACAAATGGAGGGTGCTCTTAATTTACTTCATTGCACGTGGGAAGGAACGTTTAGAATGTTACCCTATCCATTGGAGCGTGGACATTTATTTTATCCCTATCCAACTTGCACAGAGTGTGCGGATCGTGAACTTTTACCGGCATTTCACGACGTGAGTGTCTATCCAAAAAAGGAGTTACCATTCTTTATTTTATTCACAGCGGGTTTGTGTTCATTTACCGCATTGGTGGCATTATTAACCCATCAATATCCCACGACAATGGGTGTCGTTGCCCGTGCAATGCTCGCCTGGTTCTCTCTTCCATTCTACTACGTAAAATTTATTTAAACAAAAAAATTTAATACAACTCATTGTGATATTTCCTCATTTTCAACAAAATTCATTATCAATAAGTTAATTGATAAATAGATTTAAAAAACAGGAAAAAAAAAATTAAGTTTGAAGATACTTTCTTTTCTTCTCATTGAAAAATGAATTCTGTATTTTATTTTTCCAGGACTGACAATACGAACCGCCGGATCGTAGAAGGGCATATAGCCCATTTGAATTACATTGGCTATATGCCCTTCTACGATCCGGCGGTTCATACTCTTATTTATTATTATTACCAATTTATTATTTATGAGCGAGTTAAGTCAATCAATTTCCATCAAAGACAAATTGTACAAAATACAAATTAATAATTAAAAATTAATAATTAATAATTAATAAAAAATCCATGTGAAGAATAATTTTACTTTTCTTGTAATAATGCGCGAAAGGGTTGAAGAAAATTTTCTGCCAGTTATGGTATACATTAGTTTATTGTTTATCGATACAAAGCTATTCTACAAGCGCTTTCGAAAAAAAATGATTACACTCCCAAGCGCATCTTTCATTCTGACATTTTTTCTTCATTTTTTTTTTTTATATAATTATTAAAAGCTATATAGTATTTAATCCGGAATGAACAAATTCGGCTTTTTTAATTCCAGAGGCACAATTTCTTGTGCCACAAACAACTTAAATTAATTATCGCACATTTAATGACAATTTACGAATAAACGAGAGAGAGAAAAAAATAAAACAAAATACAACAATAAAAATAAAAAATCGAGTCCAGTCTGCGTCTAGCAACTACTATAATCCGATAAATTTATGGATTTTTTTCTACTTTCATTATTATAATTGACTGGATCCAGTCAGTCTTAAGAATCTACGCAATTTTTTTTTCTTTTTACCTCGTAGATACAAAAAATTCATAAACTAACATTTGAATATAGGCAATATAAACATGGAAAGCAGTATCAACTTTTCTCAGATAAAATCTTATTTCCTCATTTAATATTTACAGATATCACGTTTTCCAAGATTAATTCCAAGATTAATATATATATATATGAATTATTTTTATGATTTATAAAAGCTTTCTTTTTAATTACATTTTTCTAAAAAAAAAAGACTTCCAATTTCTTCTTTTCTAATTCGTCCCTATTTCGAAACAATTCGAAGTCTTTTTTTTTGGGTTCGAGTCAATTATATATAGTTTAAAAAAGAAAAAGAAAACGCTGCCCAACTCTGAGTGCAGCATGTTAACCATTATGGATTTTTTTCCCCCGATTATCCAATTTTTTCTTTCAAAATGGCCAAAAAATTAATTTTTGCTCATATTTATTTATTATTTATTAAAAAACAGGACAGATTCGAACGAAACAAAGATATGAGAAATTTGACTAATATTTATATATATTAAATATATTAATAATATAATATAATGTTAATATATATTAATATAATATATATTAATACAATATATATTAGTATTAAATATTATTTAATATATATTACAATATTTATACATATTTATATAAATTTATATAATTAAAAAGACGGAAAATTGAGAAACTCGATTTTTCCAGGCGATAATTTTAATAACATTGACGAGCGTTTTTTTTTGTTCATAATTGTGAAATATTGTAGTTCATAAAGAAGCGAAAGAAGAAAAACGGACCGGAAACGCCGACATTCTCTCTTATTTTTTATCTCCTAAGGCAAAACCCTATTTTTTCTCCTCCTTCTTCTTTAGTGACCTGTTCTTCTAATTTTCGTTTCGTTTATTAATTTTAAAGATGTTTCGTTTATCAAAGTAAAAGCAAAATTAAAAATGTGACATTCGAAGGAGAAGAAGAAGAAGAGACGGTTATCGTAGAAAGAGAAGAGATAAGACACTTGAAAGTCGGACAGCCCAGATCATTCGTTTTCTGGGTTGACTTTGATTTCTTTTCGCACATTCACAATCAGCTTTTTCTTTCCCTTTTTTTTCTGCAGCATATGTACAAACTTTTCTTATAATTTACTATATTTATATTGTATATTATTTGAAAAAAAAGAAATAAAATATACAAAAAAAAAAATATATATATATAATATGCACATGTGAAATAATAAAATTTGTCGTTTCTTTTTTTGCTGATTTTTACAACTATAATTAAGGGGAAAAAGAACTATTTTTCTTTGTCTTATGAACATTATAAAACGGAAACTTTCAAATTTCTTGAATACATACATTCGCACGATTAAATATATACGTTATATTAATATATAT
>JUFY01029569.1:0-13676 GCA_001855655.1 Leptopilina clavipes | reverse complement strand
ATTTTATATATATTTATATATAAAGTAGGAAATATTTTGAGTATTCGGCTCCCTTCTCGCGAGTCATTAAATCAAACTCGAATACCTTAAATTTACTCCTTTTTTTAAAAATATATAGAGACACACAAAAATTAAAAAACGGTTTAAGAATAAAATTTTTCTAAACTTAAAAGTCTTTTTTATCAATATTTAAAGAAAATTTTAGTGTTTAAAAAAAGGATAAAAAAATTTTTTTCAACAAAATTAAAAATATTTGTGATAAAATTTTCAAACATTCAACACATTTAAAAAAAACAACAAAAAAGAAAATCGACAAGTTTAAAACAAATTTCGGTATTTTTCTTGAATTAAAAAACCGTTTTTTTAACTTTTGATGTTCTATAAAAAAAATGGAACGATCTTAAATTAAAAACTTGGTTTTTCTATCTTCGATTGTATAATTACGGCAATCTATCTAATTAAACGAAGGGAAAATTCGTTTCTCTGTTGCGCGCAGTATTATGTACAAATTTAACAAGATTGTCCTGCTCGGAACGTCGACAGAATTTTTCACAATGCGCCAAACGCATTTGTTTTATTTTTATTATTTATTACTTCGCACAAGTATAAGATTTGATTTTTCGTTTCACTCCTTTTTTTTTCTTTCTTTTTTCTACATAAATAAGGCACCTTTAACGAATTATATATTAGAAACTACAACGACATAGCAATCCAATATATTCAGTCGGCGTTTAAACGCTTCGATAATTTATATATAAGATTTTTTTTTCCTTTCCCACACATACGAGAAAATCACATAAATATCAATGACTATGTAAAAGTGAAACATGAGCGATTTTAACTAGATTAATTTAAAATTTATATCTATATTTATATATAATATATCAATTGATAATTGATTTGATAAAAAAGAAAAAAAAAAGAAAAATTCTCATCGTCCATTGAAATATTTTTCTTTTTCATCGATGAAAGTAATAATCATCTCGATATGAACACATTCGTTCTAATTTTAATTCACTTTTAATTTACTCATTAAATTTTATTTCGAGTTTTTTTTTTAATATTTTTAAATATATTTTTACTTTTGGAATGCTATGAAGTGTATTTCAAAAGCACGGAAAGGACGTTTGTTGAATTTAGAGATGGTGTAACTTATCTCCTTTTTTTTATGAAAAAGGGTTGAAGGTGAAAATTGTTCCTTTTTTCGTACGAATTGATTCTCTAGCTAAAAAAAAAATTGAAATTTCGATTATAGTGTACCATTGGCGAAATACTGGTATCGATCGTAGAGCTTCGTGGACCATGAATGAATGCTGCCTTCGACCAAATCCTCCACGTGTCGACGCAGTTGATCCTCAGTTAAGGTCAGATGAAATCTATTTTTTAAACCCTGAATTGTCGCCGCACCGCCGCTGCGAAAACACGGAAGCTGAGACCCTGAAAATAAAAATAATAAAAAATCTCTCAAATTTCAAAATGTTTCAATTTCTCAAAAGAAAATAAAAACAAAACCTAATAAAAAGAAATTTATTTAAATTAAAGGAAAAAAATTTTTTCTAAAAAGAAAAATTTAGATTAAAATTGCTAAAAATTTTTTTTTGAAAAAAAATACTAAAATACCAACCCGAGAGCATAATTTCCACAAGATTGACAATTTTGTCCATGTGTTTGCGAGCTGCGATCAGACCCTGAAGAATAAGTGACTTGAATTCCTGGAACATTATGGAATCATTGCCGCCCATTACCTCGACAAATTCAGGTGTCAATTTAAATGGACTCGTTTCAAATCCAAGATTTCGAGGTGACGTTGATAGAATGAAACCAAAGTCAATGTGCATTAAATGTCCATCGGTGTGAAGTAAAATATTTCCATTGTGACGATCCTTCACTTGAATTAAATAACAAACGAGACAATAAGCCGCGCAACTTTCGACAAAGTTCTTTTGAGCAATTCGAAATCCGTCCGAATTCACTGGACCGAATTCGCGTTCAAAATATTGCAACAGCGTCAATTGACAATGTTTTTTCACTTGATGTAACGAAACTGTGTTTAGAATTGGCTCAATTAATCCACTGTCGTTCGAGAGACACAAAATTCTGTAATAGAAAAAAAATTCATTAACGAATTAAGATAACATTCTGACTCTAATTTTAATTCTGGTTCTAAATTCTAATGAAGATGAAAAATCAAAGATAATTACTTGTAGGGTTGGAGCCAAAGAGGAACGTCTTCATCCTGCCAGATTTTTTGGAGCATTGAAAGAAGCTGTGAGGCGAGAAGTTCCTGTCTGAGATCATCGCCACATTTAACAATGACTGCCAGCAGTCGCCAGGAGGCTAAGTGTCCATAAGGACTCGAGGCCCTTATTCGCTTCTGTTTCAGTTCCCAAGGTTCTTTGAGAACCGCCGCCGAGGGATCCTCCGGGTCATGATTGAATGTCGTTTTCGGAGTCGCGGCCATTTCGCTCAATCGTCGTTTAATGTCACCTGGAATAAATATCGGCTCCCGACTGTCCGAGGACTCCTGGCTCAATTGGGAAATCGTGTCTCTGTCCCTTGGCTTGTATAGTTGTAAATACTGTAAATTTAACAATCGTTAAATACATTCCCTAATTTTTCTAATTGAAAAAGAAATTCAATTTCAATTTATTATTAAACTTCAAACCTGTTGCGTGATTTCGTCATCCTCTTGACTCCAGCAGTCATTAGGATCGTCGTCGTGAAAATGAAACGCGATATCGGAACTTTTTGCGCAAATCGATGAGGAGCCCTTGACTGGCGTTTGCCTCGCGATCGACGAGGGCGTGTGCTGGCTCGCCATATTTGGAAGATTGGACTGTCCAGAGTTCGATTGCTCTCCACCGGTTAAATTCTCCTCGGACTTTGTGTGTCGTAACGAACTACCCATAATTTTAGTTGGCACTGGCGAAGTGTAAAGATCCTCAACCTCAAGGACCTCGACATAAATTATATAAGGAGCCTGTAATTCAATTTAAAATTTGTTTTTATTAAATTCCACCGAATTTGTAAATGAGAAAATAAAAAAAGTATATTATAGAAAAAAGCACAATTCATACTTTATCTTTACTGTTCAACACGGCCGCGTATTGCGGCGGAACTCGAACAATATGATGGGGCACTGTACTGTGCAAAGGAAGCCAAACTCTCGCCGGAAGATTCAGATTGAGTGTATTAAGTTCTGCCACAAGTTGAACTGTCTTACTCTCCTTCGTGGGAATCGTTCCAAGTAGTTTTCCGATTGAGATTAATGCCTGAATGAACTCCAACTCAGGAGCCAGTCGGGGTGCCTGCGAACGAGATAAATCATTTTCAATTCAATTTATAAAATAGCCAAAAGGTGACAAAAATTTCCTTTCGTTATATACAAAGAAAAAGGGGAATAAAAGGTGAAAATATTTACACAAAATTCTTGTGAAATCGTGCCAAGAGCATTTTTTTTTTCAAGAAACACAAAAAATGCATCGAGGGTATTTAAACTCGTGTCAATATTTACATTTCGAGGCATTTAAATTGCGAGATAAATTAAATTTATCTCACAAACGGCTCTTTAAATGTGTGTAAACACCTGACGAGATTAAACTAAAGAAATCTTTAACATTCGAGAAATTCGAATTCACATTAATAATTAATTTGTGATATTAAAACGAATGGAAAATTATGAAATAATAAAATAATTAATTAATTAAGTTTTACTAAATTATAATTAAATTATAATTAAATTATACACAAGATTTCATTGAAGAGTCAAATTTTTTTACAAAAAGGAATAAATTCTGAATACTGAAGAAAAGCATTTCGAAGGGAATTAAATTTTTCAAAACTCACATTACAGAAGCAGTCAGTCTTCTGTCCTCGTAAGTCATTTACTACTCCTTGGCAGGAATCAAAACAGGTACATCCATTATCGAAAGCCCGGCCAGAACTAAGATCGCCAAGGCTAACTTTATTTATTAATCCTGCAAAAATAAGAACAGCAGAATTATCAAGATGTTAAGAAAAATAAAATACCCCAGGGAAATTAATTCGTAAAAATCGAAAATAGTTTAACGTAAATTTTTAAATACTTAAGACTTGAAATATTTTCCTTTTTTAGATATATGTATAAAAAAGAAGAAGATAATTTCCGAAAATACCGATAGTGACAAAAGATAGATATTTGGATATAAAATGTCTATATATATGAGAATTAGTGATATTTTGTCCGTTATCTTTTTCATTAATCGTTCATTTACCGGAATGGCTACGACGAAGAGATTGAAAGAGTCCAGTGGCGTCAGACTGAGATCTTTGGTGGGTTTTTTTGTTAGGAGACGTAACGCATTGAGCAGAAGGCAAAGGTGGTGGCGGGGGAACCTGTAAACCCGACGTACGATGTTTTCGCCAACCCGCATTTCCCTTTGGCCTAAAAAAAAGAAAAATGATTTAATTAGAAAAAAACAATAATTATGATATTGTTAAATAATTAGTTAATACTAATTATTAAATATAAAAATGATTAAATATTAAATAATTAGTTAATACTAATTATTTAACATCAATTAAAAAAAAATACACTTAATACCTTAATTCATCCGACAAAATGAGATTTTTGAGCTTGGTCCCGTGAGACTTCTTTTTTGATGGTAGATGAGCATCGGAACTATACGCATCCAATAACCAGGCACATTTTAAAGAAAAATCTGCCGACTGTCTACACCTGTGAAGAATAAAATTAACGGCTCATTGAAACAAGGGAAATAAACTTTCATCTAATTTTTAATTTCAACTTCAAATCAATTTTTTTTTTAAATTAACAACTAGAAAACAAAAATTAGCTAAATTTATAAAAAAAAAAAAAATAAATAATAATAATAAATGGAATAAAAGGAAATAAATTAGATCTAAATCTATTGGTGAGAAAAATCTTACCTATGGACGAGATATGGATAAAGGACTTCGGTAACATCGTATAATTGTATGTACATTAAAACCAGATGCGGCAAATAGAAATCCACATCATTGTCTGGGAAACTAAACAACTTGTTACCTGAAATCATAAATTGAAGAAATACATTTCCGACTAGTTCCTAATGCAAGAACAGATTCAACGTTCTTGATACTTAGAAATACATATATATATATAAAATATGCAAATTAACTAACTGAAATACTTTCAAAGAAGTTACGCATCACTGAATTGTAAATTCACCTCATAATTTATGAATAACTTTAAATTATATGTCTTTACATATTGTTGGAAAGCGAAATATCTTATATTAATGATGACGAAAAGTTAAATAATAAATATTTATAATCAAAATGACAACTAATTACTATTAATTAAAAATATAATTCTAATATTAATAATAAAAATAATAGTAATAAGAATAAGAATAATAAATTTGGAAACAATTTTTTTATTTACATTTAATCCATTTCACAATATTAATTTAATGTAAAATTCAAAATTAATTCAACTCAATTTGAATGTAATTGAAATTTTCAATTTAATTTAAAGTAAAGTGAAATGTTTTTCGTTCGAGTTTCAATTTTCCGCTTTTAATTAGAGAAATGAAGAGAGAAATACACAATAAAAGAGGAGAAATTTTTTTTTTCTTTTTTAATTAAATGACAATAAAAATAAGAATAAAAAAGTGAAGGCAAATAAAAATGTTTCCTTTATGCGTCAACTTCATTGTTAAATACTCGGAAGGAATTATTAATAATTTTTCAAAAAAAGAAAAGAAAAAAAAATACATTCAAAAGTAAAAAATTTAGTCACCTAGGTGACTTCATTGGAATGACAAACTTCAATCACCGAAACAAAGCTAGAAAAAATCTATCGACCGTGAAAAAAAATTTTTATCTAAATTAATAGTTGTGTGTGCTTTTCTCAATGTTTCTAAAATAATACTTTATTTTCAAGTGAATGAGTTTAAAAAAAAAAAACGATTTTCTGTTCTAGAAATAATTTTGAAAAAACAATAATAAATATTAAAAAAATTACGACAAATAATCATTTACAAATTATTATTAATCAATTATAATAATGATAACAAATTTTTTTCAGTTTAATTACAATTTACTATAATTAAAAAGAAATTAAATTCAAAATTAAATTCAAATAATTATGATTATAATATAATTAATTATTCATAATAATAATTTTTGAAAATAATTGATTATTTATAATAATAATAAGTTTTGAAAATAATTAATTATAATAATAATTAAACAATGATTAATTATAATAATAATTAAATAATGATTAATTAATTTCTAATTAATTACGACAGATAATTAAATGAACTAATAGATTTAATCGACAATATTTACTTTATGAAATATGTAAAAAGAATATTTTTCAAAATTTACAAATACTGAACTTATTTATTATTGTTTTGTAAAATTTTTATATACTTTTTTATGTATTTAAAAAATATATTATACGCAAGTGATACTTGATAATAAGTTTATATACATTATCTATCTAAAATTATATATTATCATAGATCACCTTGAGAGATACAAGAATAAATGATCAATTTCAGTTGCATTCAGATATTTTTTTCTTTACTTTTCATTGCATTAAAGAAAAATGTATATAATATAGCAATTTAGATAAACTATCTTGTAACATAAAAAAAATGTTCCATTTTCAACTAAAGATCCAATTTTTTCATTTCTTTTTACTTTTTTTTATCATTATTAATTTCTTATCTAAGCAAATTTAACTTAAAACGTAAATGAAGAATTTTTCTATTTTCTATACTTGAAACAAGAAAAATTCACATTTTCTCTCTCTCGAAACGCTCTATTCAAATTTTTAAAAAATAGATATTAAAATAGATTGTTCAGTCAATCGTTGTGCGATAACAAGGAGTTTACGTAAAATTTTCTCAACTAAAGTTAAGAAAAATATTTTCCATTTTATTCACTATTTTTCTTTTTTTTTTTTGCAAATGTCAACAAAATTTTGTATTTTTATTCACTTATATTATCAATATTCCTATTTATTTATTTTTAAACCAATTATCATAAAAAAAACAGAAAAAAAATTTTCCATTCAGTTAAAAATGCGAATCTTTATATTATTTAAATTTCTAGAATTATTCGAACTAATTCTAATTCTAATTTTCTGTATTATTTAAATTTCTAGATTTATTCGAATTAATTCTAATTCTAATTTTCTGTATTATTTAAATTTCTAGATTTATTAGAACTAATTCTAATTCTAATTTTCTGTATTATTTAAATTTCTAGATTTATTAGAACCAATTCTAATTCCAATTTTAATTTTCTGTATTATTTAAATTTCCTAGATTCAATTTGTGTGTATTTTTTCTTTTAGAAATATTTTTCTTTTAAATCCTGCGGACTTGAACATCGTGAAAATGAGATTAATGGAATATGGAAGGAATTCTCTCACCTAAATAGCTTTGAACTCCGGGTTCCTTTGAATTGAAAAGATAGGAAATTGCCATGGACATATCGAAGACTTGGCTCTCGAATAACCTGAGTAAACAGCCTTCGGATGGTTTCGGTTGCGCTGTTTCCTGCCTCTGTACTTGCGGTTGTTGCTGGACCGATTCCTCTTCAGGTTCACCGCCAGTACCGCAGCACAATGTCATTGCTGCCCCTGCCAATTCACTTTGCGTGACATTGGCGCGTTGAACTTGAAAGTCCATGCTCTCAGTTTGACTGTCACGCAATTCTTTGGCAATGTAGTAACAATTTTGCAGTTCTTTGGGTGAGCATTTGCCATTTGGCAATTCTTTGGCCACACAATCACTGCTCGCTAATTGATTAGGAGCGCAATCACCGTTCCTAAGGCCCTTGATAAGAGCATCACTGAGTTCAATGTCAATTGGAGAGGCGGACATGACACTTCCATCGCCGTCGACCGCATCAACGCCATCGAGATCGCCGCCTTGCGACAATGACGAGTCAAGACTCTCGCGACTGTGAAGATGATCGACACTCGATTCCCTCGTGGTGGCGTTCGCCGTATCACTTGAACCACTGTCTGAACCACAAATAATTCCCGAATCATCCGAACCAAGACTCGCCAAATCCTCTCTTTCTCTGCATCGCGATTTTCCCGATGATGAAACCGCTTTTGTCACTGGCGTTGGACACGTCTCACATTCAGGACTCGGTGTCACGTCAACTTCCGGTATTCGTTGCAATGCCGAGTCCAAACTTCGATTCCTGTGATGCAATGTCAGGGTGACGTTCGCCTGGGGCACCGGTGGCAAGAGAATTCCCATCGATCTGCAAAGAAAAACGTCCAAAATTTATCCATCAATTCAAATTATTTATTTTTAAATAATTCAAGAAAAAAAATTCGACAATTAAATCCACATTCGGTGAAATACGAATTTTCGAAATTATTCAGATAAAATGTACAAAATTAATATATAAAATTAAAAATTCAATTTAAAGCAGAAAAATCAGATTTAAAATTCAAATTTCTAAAAATCGAATGCAGAAATTCTATTTGAGAGAAATTCCCTCCTGACCTAATTTACAATATTTTTTCTTTCCATTATCACTCCTAAGAAAACAAATTTTTTCATATATATTGATATTCCATCAACGATGCTAAAGTTAAGAAATTCGAAAATTTCTCTCCACCTTCTATACGTTTTCGAGAGAGAGAGAGAGAGTTTTTTTACACTTAATATTCTGTCTTGTTTCATGAAAGGAAAACTTTTTTAACACATAGTCAATTAAAAACTTGAATGTCAAAACTTCTTTGCATTTGTACATAAAAGCTAAAAAAGAAAAGTTTCGTGCATCGCATAATTAAGTCGCAATAGTTTAAATCTAATTTTCTATAAACCGCATTCTTAACAAATGACCACAGAAAAAATTCCCAAAGTATGAGAAAATTATCTATTACAATTAAACCAATTTTTTAAATTACTTTTTCCATTTACTTTTGATTTCCTTCCTTGTGAATTGTTTTCATTTATTTTTTAATGTAATTCTTCTAAATGGGAAATTTCTCTCTCTCTCTCTCTCTCTCTCTCAAAATATAAGAAAAAGGAAAATTTAACTATATTTAAATATAGAAAATATTTTCTATTACAGAATTAAATGTTTAAATAAATAAAAAGAAAAAAGAAGTGTAAAACGTATGACAATAATTAAAGGATTAACTTTATATCTTATCGTCAATGATTATCATTTTCAGTATTATCTTGCATCAAATCTTTACATCAATAATCAGTTTTGTTTATTATTTATCTCCCCCACAATAAAAGAATTAATATTTACTATTTTTTTTCACAATTTTCTATAAACTTTCCAATGTTATTATCGTTAGATTAAAATTAGATTACTACGTTTTATTATTATCTTCTTTATAATAATAAAAACAACAGCAACAACAACAGTAAAAATATTAATAATAATTTAAAAAAAAAATAATAACGATAAAAATAATAAAAATTAAAAAAATATTAAGAACGATGAAAATAATAATAATAAAAAAATTTAAAAAAATAAAAAAAATATTAAGAACGAAGAAAATAATAATAAAAATAATAATAATAATAATAATAATATTAAAAATAAGAATATTTTACGTCAGATTAAAAAGTAACTAATTTAAGTACCTATTTTTAATTTTCTCATCATGATTCTATTTTTAAATATTAAAAACCATCAGTGATGGTTAAAAATTGCTCGGGATATTTTTTCCACTTTAAGAGAAAAATGAAGAGATTTTCGAGAAAAAGAAATAAAGCATAAAAACCGTAGACAATTCTATAATTTGCTGTCTGAGGGGATGTAAGTATGTGTGTGTGTGATAAATATTTGTCGTGTTTTAAGAATGAGTCAAGTACCTAAAATCCAAACTATGGTTTCGTTGGTGTGTTGTTAGTCTGTTCCGGATGTTGACCGGAGGATTTGGCCTCCCATGCACAAGGGGAACATTGCAGCTGGCTAATTTGTTCTTTTTGATATGTGTCAAATTTTCTTGACGAGTTTGTCCAGCATCGGACACTGGCGATACCGCAATTACTTTGCTCATATTAAACTCAACTGAGCACTAGCTCGGCCAACAGTCATCTGCTGCTCATGATAAACTTCATATCTGCAACAATCAAACAAATCAAATATCATTTTCACTTTTGCAACAGTGCAAAAAAAAAATAAATTAAATTAAAATTTCCAATAAATCATTTTTATTCGAATCTTTAAATTAAAATTTCCGCAATGTATCATTTTTTATTCGAACCGTTGAAAAAATTTTTAATTCTCCAACAATCATTGAAATTAATTCACAAGGTGAAAAACAAAGCATAAACTATTGTAGAAAAAAAAATCTTTTGTATTGTTACATAAAAAAAATCGTTTTAAAGAAAAAAAAAATTCATTCACCTGATCGATTTAATCTCTTACAATATTGGATTAAAAAGACTTCGTTCGCGTCTTTAATTACGACATACGAACGTTAAAAATGCGCAGATTTCTGCTGGATAAAATTTAAAAATAAAAATACACCTCAGTGGAAAATATTCAAAACACGTAAAAAATAGAAATTACAAAAAAAAATATACAATCGTACTAGTAGAAAATTTATTACGATTGTAAATTAAAAACAAAATAGTTTCATCTCAAATCTAGAAACGAAACGTCTTTTATTTAAATAAAAAACTCTTTAGGAAATAGGTTTTTAAAAAAAAATTTTACGTGCGAGACAATAATTATTTCACAACAGACAGAATAATTTACAATAAATTTGAATTTTAACGATCAAATAAAAATTTGACAGCTTATTTTTTTAATATTCGGTAAATAAAAAAAATATGTTCCAAATGAGGAAGCAAAATAGAGCCTTGTAGAAAAAATTTATAGAAAAAATAGAGTCGATACTTTTTTAAAAAAAGGTTTTGAAAGAAAAAAGTTCTTGTGCGGTAGAAAGAGAGAAAAAAAATACAAGAGTGAAAAATTCGTTAAATTAGGAATAATAAAGTCATGCTTAGTTAACACAATGAGGATCTCGAGAGCTTAATAACTATTTTTCTCATGTTAGTCGTGAGAATTAGAACACGTATTTTCAGCATTCTCAGTTGAATGTTTATATACTAAAACACGTGTCTCAATTTCACAAAATGTAAATAACAAAAAAAAAAAATTAGTCTTTGAATATATCTATAACATAAAAAAGTAAATTCGTCAAATTATCATCATTTCACGTAAAGGCCGCGCAAAGATAACAAACACCTATAATAAACTGATAATGGAAACTTTTCACAAAATCTTTCACTCGGAAGAAAAATTATTATTATTAGAAAAAATTTTGATAATTAATTATTTTTTGCCACTTTAAAGCAAAAATTTTCTTTAATGTGTGGCGAAATTTTTTACTTTTTAAATCAAATTATAGTAAATTAATGAATAGAAGAAATTTGCATATTTCAGAGTTAATTTCTACCTTTTGTTTTTGTGAATTGTATAAAAATTGGCGAATTATCTGGCGAAAAAATAGCAACTGAGAGAAGGTGTGTGTGTGTGTGAGTGGACAGGTACAAAATAGGTGAGACAGGTGTATATACATTTGTACAATGTGAAAGTCGAGAGGGGATTCTGAATGGAATCTAGGCTATGGCATTCCTCTCCTTGTAGTTTTTTTTCCCCAACTCTTGGATTATTTCGCACTCATTCTATTAATTGGAAATCGGAAGTTTTTTTTAACAAAATACAAAACGAAACACTACGCGTATTGACATTTTTCCGTTTCGATTAATATTTTCCTAAAAGGGAATAAAAAATGTCGAAAATTGATACACTTTGCTTTTGCTTTAATGTCAAGATTTAATTATTAAGTTACTTTTGGTTAAACATTATTTTCAATATAGAATTTTTAAGGTCAGAGATTATAATCCGGATGCAGAACACTAGAAACACTTAAAAAGACTTTGCGGACAATTGTTAACAACTTGCGAGCACTTGAAGCAATCGCTAATTTCCGGGATCAGACTATTGAATCGTCATTGTCGGTTCTCGGTTTGTAAATTTTCGTTTCAATTTAAGAAATTGTTTTTTCAAAAATAATGAAATCAAAATCCGCGTGGTTGTTCGTATATACAACAAATACTAGTATTTGACGCGATGGGTGTGCCAGACTGTTGACAATCGGATTCCACCCCTTACAATTCGCATTCATAAAATCAATCTGGCGCCCGAGTCGTGTGGAACCGTCGGAATGAAATATAGGCATCTTTATTCCTCTTGCGAAAATGCAGAATAATAATTTTGAGTCTCACCTCGCGCTTGGAGCACATTTGTGTTTGATCAGGATTTTAGCATGCTTCAGGCTTGGCCTTGCTTTTTCGTCACAGATAAAAGTGCACCACACTATAATAAACACGCGATATCCTTTCCCAAATGGCTGACACGGTTGCCTCGCCAGGGCTGTCACTGCTTCACTATTTAAAAACGTTTTTATTTTCACTCACCGACAATTTCACTCACTAATTAACACAACACTTTAAGCACTCACGATAATCGAAGGTGTGAAAAAGAATTTCAGACTAATTCTCGAATAGATACGCGATTAAAATGTCAAAAAACTTTGAGACATAGAACTCTACGTATCGAGGCAAAAGTCGAGTCGAGACTCATTTGCTGTCTTTCGCCGCACGGAGCACTGTGAGGACTGGCTTGCAGGCTTGCCAACTGAAAGGAGCGGCAAATTTAAAATCAGTGCCGTACAATGAATTTCCAGTGCCCCTTTTTTCCAAATAGAAATAATAATTTATAAAGTTTGAAATTAACTCTAAAATGTAATTGAATTTTCATCTCTAATTATTCGAATTATTGTCAAAAAATCAGAAATAAAAATAACAAACAATTGTCAATTTACAAATATTAATTTATAGAAAAAAATTTCCCCAAGGAGTCTAAGGTGATATATTTCCTAATTACTTTACTGGTTAGACCATGTCTGTTCTTCTTTCTCACTAAAAGAGATAACACTGGAATGCAAAACGAGTCTGAATTGATTTTTAATGTATACAATTTGAACCTCGGACTCTAATCTTTTTTAATATTAAAAAGAATCACTGTCTTGATATTTTCCCCCTATTTATTGTTTTTACGAATAAAAAAAAAATGAACAAACGGGTGGTCCATGAGACTGGGCCAATTTTTTTTTTGTTTTTTTTATTTTTACTAGCAGGTAGGTTGGTAGCGCTACTTTTAGGCGACTGGGTGGGAAAGGTCGTACAACTGTGAGTACTGTCGACACTGTCGAGTACTTCTCGTGAGTATAGTTGCACTCCATCATTGGCTACACTTAAATAAAGGAAAACTGGCGCCAAACGAGTCTATGTCCGTCTATATACTTCATCTGACGTTTCCAATACCAGGAAATATTACAAGTTACATGATCGATTAATGATTTGCTGAATAGTTTAAGAAAAAAAAAATTCGAATTCATTTTAGAGCGAAATTCAGCAATATTTACATAGTTGGTATTCTTCAATTTTAAATTCACTTAAAATTTTTAAAAAGTGCCTAAATAAAAAAAATTACTATTATTATTATTATTATTATTATTATTATTATTATTATTATTATTATTATTATTATTATTATTATTATTATTATTATTATTATTATTATTATTATTATTATTATTATTATTATTATTATTATTA
>JUFY01029565.1:0-11990 GCA_001855655.1 Leptopilina clavipes | reverse complement strand
ATAGGTTAAGAATATTCTCGTTAAGGTTTCTTAGAATATATTCTTACGTAAAGTATATTCCCCACTTATACCAAGAATATATTCTTCGCGAATATTCTAACGTCAAGTAGAATATTCTTAAAGTTAGAATATTCATTTTTCAGTGTGGTGGGTAGGTACAATGGGTTTCAACTTAGGTGCCAACACTCGCGTCGGGTTACCCTCATTAGGTTTGTTAATATTAGATTAGATCATTTCTTTAAATCTTCTTTTTAAATTATTAGTTTCGTAATCTGAAATGTTAGTTTTAGTGTAATCAAATTGATCTTTATTCTTTGTAGTGTTTCGCTAATTGTAAGGTTGAAAAATATAGAAACTGCTTTATATTTTGACAAAATAAAATCAAAAGATGGGTGTGTATACGACAGGAAAAAGTGATTGATAACGAAGCGTATTCCGTTTACGAAACTTTATACTTTATCAGCAAACTTATCATCGAACGTTCGGCGCAGTCGCTTATCCAACCCTCTGCTGCTGCTGCCTGTCCCAGCATCGATGTTCCGTTCGCTCGCTGTAATTAATTTAGTTAATTATCTATAAAGTTTTACACCTAACGTACGGTGCCGGTAATTTCCATGCCCGTCGATAAAACTTTCGCTGATACTTTTCAGGCTCCTTTTAAAGGACGTGCCTCGAATGCAGTTTGAAATTTTCAACTTTTTTTCCCCACACACATTTGTATAAAATAGATTTCAACCAGCATTCTCTTCAATCAATTGCTTTTTTATGTATTTGATTTTTAAAACGTTTCTCGAATGTTTTTACACTTTTTTTTTTAATTTTTTGTTTATGGAAAAACACTGATCGCAATCTATAGTTTTTGATATAGGTATACCTATATTTGTATAAAATGAAAATTTTATTGCGATGTTAATTAATTGCAGAATTTGGAATTTTTAAAAATGTTATCGTTTTGTGGTTTTTTTTAATAAAGTAATTAATTGTATGAATATGAAAGTAAATGTCTACAATGGAAATGAATGAAAATTGATAAATTGGGTTGCACTTGTTACGGAGAATGTTTTATAGCACATAAATATAGTGCTCTATTTTTGTTGCTGTTTAAAATGGAAGATGACGGGGCTTTAGAAGCTATCCTCTTTGTCGGCGAGATAAGGCAATTTAGAGCTAATTTAACCCTATCTGAGCTGTAACCCTTAAAGCACGAAGGGGTATTTTCGACCTCGACGATTCTTCTCTCTCGCTATCTTCAATGGCGTCATGATTTTCGTGTGGTTTCACTAATGAATTTAATTATAATTTCATTCACAATCTCCTCTTCAGCGACCAGAGTTACTGACGAGAGTTTCGTAAATTCATTAAATGATCGAATAAAATGAAGACGTGTCAAATACTTATTTAACAATGTGTTTTTTTACACTGTTACGATTGTTTTTTGTTCAAGGCTTATTTTTTTGTACACATTTTTGATAGATTTGTGTGCCTTAGAGAAAAAATTTCATTTATACTCTAGAAAATGGAAGATTTTTTTCTCTAATAGAAAAAACAGACTTATAATTATAATAAATAAAATAATAATAATAACTAAATTAAAGGGATTTTACAACGGGTAATCCGAATCAACGTTAATTACCTACCCGTGCAGAAATTGCCCCACTTTTCCCTATTTAAAATAGGGCTCTAACAAGGGCCTTGCAAGAAACTAGGAAAACTAGTTAGACCCTTGCTAAAGCCCTATTTCAAGTAGGGCCAAGTGGGGCAATTTCTGCACGGGTATTAAAGTATCATGAAACTTTCTAAAGTAGCATGAAGTACTCTGAATTGTTTTACAATATTCTCCGCATTATCTTGAAGTATTTAAAGTGTTTTGAATTATCTGAAGTACTGTGAAATAACCTGAAGTACATTTAAGTACTGCAAAATATCTTATAATATTTTTAAATATTCTAAATTATTTTACGTCTCAAAATAGACAAATAACTAATACAATATATGGGGCAAAATTCCTCAACTGTCCAGGTCAAAAAATGAATTTTCTCGAAACTTTGCCAAAATGTTGCTATTATTATTATTATTATTATTACTATTATTAGTCCCATTCTGATTTTCACATGACTCATATGAAAAAAGCTAAGCTTTCCATTGGGCTAGGTTAGAAAAAGGAAAAAAGAACCGTTTTTGAGATATATTGAAATTAAGAATTTGACCTTGATTTTCAGGCTCAAATTGAAAAAAAAAAATATTTGTCATCACCAGCTTGTAGCTTGTGAAAAAATCGTAAAAAATCATTGTTCATACTTTTAATTTTATAAATTTTACTTCTCAATATATTAAATTGAAAAAAAGACATTTTCAAAAAAGTGAAAATTTTGAATCTCCGTAACTCAAAAAATATTTTATCAAATTCAATAATAATTGGTATTTACTCTTCCACTAATAATAGAAATATTTTGTCAAAGTTTCGAGAAAATTCATTTTTTGACCTGGACAGTTGAGAAATTTTGCCTCATATATTATCTTTATTTTTGTCCGCTAGGGTCGTATTCCTGTTTTATTTACCGAGCTGAAGACTCTGAGCTAAGGGTACAGGAAATAAGAAAGAGAGTAATTAAATTTAAATATTTTAATTAGAAAATTATTTTTTCACAATCCAATACATAGATCTCTGAGATTTATTTTTAGAGAAAGAGATAAGGCGATCCAAAGAAAACCAAGCTTCAATGTTGCGTTTCACGGAAACAGGAATTAAAATCGTAAGATCGTGAAAATTAAATAAAAGGGAATTTTATATATTTTAATTTAACTTGCTGGAGTATGCTGAATTGTTAGGAAAAAATCGATTTCGGAAGGTTAACGGGCTGCGACTGTTTATAGTCCGGAGTTTGAGATTCGAGTAAATAATATTGTAAATATTATTTACAACTTTTGTTGTATTATTATTCACATTCTTCTGTAGATGAAATAGAGAAAGTAAATTATTTTCAACCATATGTTATAAAAGATAAAAGAAATAACGAAAAACGCGGAAGTTGAATTGGGAAGATTGATCATCAACACGATGGCTCTATAATGACTCGAGACTGGTAGAAAAGTTCAGACAAGAGGAAGAATAATATCAGAAACGTCCTAACTTTATAAGCCATGTCAGTGAATAAACTAATGCGCTAGTCAAGACGAATAAAGAACTTGGGCGTTATGAAATTACAAACATTTATTTGCCCCTGTGTTCAGGTAATGGAAGGTCTCTGGACTAGGTTTTCTTGACGAAAGTAGTTATTTTTTTTTTTGCCTCGCTTTCTTTTTTACTTCGCAATTTTCATCCACGTTTCTATTTGTGTTGGGTGCTTTTTTTAAATGAGTAAATTAAAGTTCCCATGATTGCAAAAGATTCGTATTCATTTGTTGCTTATTAAAAGTGTGTACTTTGAATCGTAAAAAACAGTATTTATCAACAGGAATGTATTTTATCTGAAAAAGTAAATGTTCTTTCATTTTCTTCAAACTAATTTAATGCCTGTTTAGTTGATTGATAGCGAAGAGAATTAATGAAAATTCTTTCTTTATGAGATTTTTATCGTGCTGAATGAAGGGAATTACTTGATTTTATAAACCAATTTTATTACCATTTGCTTGTTACAAACCAGAAATATTATTTAAATAAATGGACTTTTGAGGTGGCTGTAATTTTTCTTGAAGGCACCAAGCTGCCAAGGTTTAGTGACCTTGTCGAATTTTGAGGGATCGTTTATCCACTTTTGAAAATCGGACACAAAGGTTTAGTTTTTAAGATTAACTGCCAAATTTGACCATGTAGTGTTTTAGCAAATATTCTGAGGCGGACTACACGGAAAGAAATTGTTTCGTAAAAAGTACTGAACTTAGTTCAGTAACTCAGGATATCGCGACCATTTCAGTAGAAATTCAAACTGGTTTTTTTGGGATAAGTAATAAACTATTTTGAAAATAACCCAAAATATTTCATCATATTCTGTTAAAATGAATATTAATATTTCAAGAGGATTTTGACAGGCACAGAAATCCGACGTGTTTCCTCTGACCTAGGATACATAACAGTTTTAATATTTTTTTATTTTAATTTTTAATAATAAGAAATGTACTTTCATGAATAGAATGGTCTTTTTGTGAGTTATTATTGTATCTTTTCTTATGCGTAAATAGAATCGTTACAATTCTGAGAGGTTCAAATGAAATTATTCGAATTTTTATATTTGAAGTAAGTAGAAATTTCGATCCATGGAAGGAATAAATATTAACATATAGTGGTTTTATGTAATACATATATTTTATTGATGTCAATAATTAAAATATAGCAACGTTTTAATGACTTGGTTTTTCATCATCATCATCAAGCTAAGCCTAAGTAAATAAACAATAATTTTCACCATAAATGAGGACAAAATAAAAAGTTATAAATTTAAAAAACATTTACCACGTTACAATAAAATTACATTTTGCATTACATATTAAATTCGCACAGTTATCTCTGGCACGTCAACTTTTAGAGCGTTTCGTCAAGACTAAAATCGATGTACAGAAAAAATTTTTTTTATTTTTTTTCGAATTTTTATTATTGTTGGAGTTACTATTGTGCTTTGGTGACTCAAGAGGCGCCACTCGAGAAAAACAAAAGTCGATATAGTTACTTCTACTTAGCAAAGAAATGACATCGTTCGGCTCCCTCTGCAACCGGAAGTTAGCTCATTCCTACCGCGGAACGGGAAATAATGACAAGAGCTGTTAGGGTGGTCCCGACAAAATTACAATTTGGAAATGTAATTCCGCTACGGAGAAACAGCATCTACATATCTAGAAGATGAGGAGGAACTGCTCTGCAAGAGAGGGAGAGAGAGAGAGCGAGGGGGGGAGTGACGGAGAAGGAGAGATTTATCAACAGCTCGTTTTGCTCTAACTAGACATGGGTTACGTTGGCAACTCGAAAAGATATTACATCAGCTGAGCGCGATGATAGTTGGAACGACGGTGCATTAAATTGCTTCCGGTCGTTGCTGGAATTTAGCCGCCATTATGGCCCCTTCGGCCTCACACCTGAGCATCAAACCTGTTCTCCTATACATCCTTTGGCTCTGCACATGGCCAACTCTCCATTCTATATATAATATAGATATACAGCGTATATTTATCTACGAGTAACGTCAATGTACATACATTTTGCCAAGCTTTATGAACTGGAACATTTTCCAGAGAGAACTCACTCCGCTTTTACCACAGACCACCCACATTAACAGTTCCGATGGGTGTCCAGATTCATGAACATGCAATAGAAAAAAAAGGTTGGAATTTATCAAATACCTACACAGTAAAAAACTGGACTCAAAATGATTCCGGCTACCTGGATCATTCTGATACGCAGCAAAAATGAACCTGGTTCGACTCATTCTGAGTTTTACTCAGAATGATCCTGATTTGGATCATTTTGAGTCAAAGATAAAATGACAATTATTATCGAACAGCAAGTAATTATTTATAAAAATATGAATTACAATTATCGTTTCTGGTGAACAAATACATTGCACTTGGAAAAACTTTAATATTTAATGCTGATTCGTATTTATTAAATTAAGTAAACAAGATTTTTAGGTTAGGATTTGTGAATTGACAGACATGAGTGCCAACCACACGTAAAATAAAACAAAAAATTAATGGCGCTACTGTCTGAAAACGAAGGTTAATCCTAGCGAGGATCATTCTGAGTCACTTGAAGTTTGCCGATTACTCATTTTGATCCGGAACTCAGAATGATACGCAGCAAAAATGAGCCCAGGTTTTTACTGTGTAAATGTATCCGATTCTGTAAGTCTAGTTACCGAAAGTATCAGTTTTTGAAATTAGTTTATGAATATTGATAAATTAATTCAAATGGTCTTGGTTTGATTTAATGGTAAAGACAGAGGCATTATGATTTCGACAATTGGTGATGAGTGAAGGAGTGATGTTAAATGATACCTTGGCGGCGTTCTACGAAGTTGGAGAGTAAAGAAGAAGTTCCTGCATCAAGATAATTTCTTCCCTTGGTTCTCATTTCGTCAGTTTTCCCCATCTAGTAAGCTAATTTGTGATCTACCCTTCTTTGCTGGGGGCTTTAATGCCATCTACCCTTAACAGTTCTCCTCTAACGGAGAGGTAACAACATAAATTTTATTATCTTTTGCTAAATCAAATATAAAAGCTCCCACTGTGACACATTTCTGATGACATTAATTTGTTTAAAATTATTATTCTATTTTCATCAATAAAATATAAAATGCCAAAAAATTTATTTTAATTATATATCTCAAAATTAATATTTACTGCCAAATTATTTAGACAATAACGGAATATGACGCGAATAGAAATAATGTCACTTTTAGTGTATTCTTTAGCCGACTCGCATGAATATTTGACATAATAGTTCTTTGACATAAAATCATTTAACATAATTTTCAATTGACATAAAATTCAGACGATTTTAATGTAATTTGACATGAAATTCATTTGACATAAACGTCAAATGATATAAATTTGATTTGACATAAATTTCATTTAACATAAAATTCATTTAACATATAAATTTCATTGGATATAAAATTCATTGGACATACAATTCATTGAACATAAAATTCATTTGACATAAAACTCATTTAAAATATAAATTTCATTGGATATAAAATTCATTGGACATACAATTCATTGAACATAAAATTCATTTGACATAAATGTCATTCGACATAAAACTCATTTAACATAATTTCTATTTGACGTAAAATCACTTGACATAAATTTCATTTGACATGCAGAAGGCGAAAATAATCAATCTTGCAGAAAAATTGCTGCAACATTGCCAGGCAATATTAGAAATATTGCCTTGTAATATTGATGTAATATTGTGCTCAAATGTTGTGCTATCTGGAATGAAAAACATGAATACGGTTGAAAGTAGTTTATAAAAAAAAAGAGAAAATATAACTCGAACTTAATGTCCTCAGAGATGTTGTTTGACTTTTAAAACTTTTAACAAGAGGACCATTGGGATTCTCTAAACTAATTTGACTTGAAAGTTAAAATTATTATTTTACTTTCTAATTGCGGCAGTAAATATATATATATATATATTATAGAGAATCATTTGTTATACTGCAGAGGAAAAAAATCCAGCATATTTAGTATGATTAAATCTGTTCTCTCGAATTTGGTACATAATAGTTGATTTTAGAAGAGCTTTATGTAATCCTCAAAATACAGAATCAATAAATCTGCCGTTGATTAGTTTACAATTTAATTACGATGCGGGAATTTCTTCTTTCATATTCATGAAGACAAATTATAAATTTGATGTAATTTTAAAATGTTTTTCCAAGGAGGAAAAAATATGTATTTATTTTTGTTCTTTAAAATAGTTTTTACTTCTATTTAATTATCATAAATTATAGTAAAATAAACTCATGGGTTGAACTATAATCAGAATGATTTTCGTAGATATCTTCCTTTACAGATTATGTATTGTAGAAATTCTATAGTGATGCCCATTTCCACGTACTGTTGGTATTACTAATTTGTATTTAAAGCTTTATCGGATGTACCCGTACCCCATGAACAATTTCACGGTTCACGGAACACATCCCAGTTCTCCCAACATCCTCGTTCGCCCATATTGCAAAACCATATCCGTTGCCAAAGGCGCCTTTTCTGTCCGTTTTCTACCTCTTCATCTATATATGTATGGTGGAATATACTTTCGTATAGATATATGAATTTAAAAGCACTCTCAAGTTTATAAAAAAAAAAGCTCAAAACTTTCTCTATTTATTTCTATATATTTGATTCGATCACAGAAATCGTTTTTTAAATTCGAAAAATACTTTATTTCGAATCAGTCAAGCTTATGTAATACTACTGCTTTGAGTTTATTAAATTTTTTTACAATCAGAGAACTTTCATTTTGATTTTTCCTGACTTTCTTCTGAATTCCAGAAATAATTTTGTCTTTTTCTTCAAATTTGATCAAAATAAGCGTATTTTTTGGTTTTGAAAAAAAGTTATGTTGGGACAACTAAAAAATTTAGTAGGCGAAACAAACCGACTTAACAAAAAAATTTAGTTGGCATAACCAAACGGTTTAGTTGCATCTAGGGAATTTACTAGAGAATTTACTAGGGACAACCAAACTTTTGTTGATGGTACCAAACATTTTTCTGACCGTAGTAAAATTCAATAAACAAAAACTTTTGTTTTTTTCTTTGTCTTTTCCATCAAATTAAACTACTGTCAGTATAAAAATTTGATTTTAGACAGACAAAATAGTTTAAATTTTTGGAAACTAAGTCTCAGTAGTGTGAGTCAATTGAGGAGCTGGATCGTAGAACCGATCGTAGCTCCTCAATTATAGTCAGACAGAAATACTTCTTATGTAATTTAATCACAGTAGTACAAGTCAATTTTTGTTCAAACAAGTAGTTTTCAATTTTTGTCATTGACCTTGAGTAGTGTAAGTCAATTTTAGTCAGACAAAATCTTTTCAAATTCTTGCAATCTACTGTCAGTAGTATGAGTCAATTGTAGTCGGACAAAAATACTTCGAAATTTATGTAATTTAATCGCAGTAGTACAAGTAAATTTTTGGTTAAACAAATATTTTTCAATTTTTGTCATTGACTTTAAGTACTTTAAGTCAATATTAGTCAGAAAAAACCTTTACGATTTTTTGTTATTTTTTTCAGTAGTATGAGCCAATTATAGTAAAAAAAAAATTTAGTCGCATTAATATAAATCAATTTTGTTTCGAAAATTAATCATTTCAAATTCTTGTAATTTCATATCAGTAGTACGACTCAATGTAAGTCAGACAAAACACTCGAGAATTTTGATGTTTGAGTTTCAGTAGTGTGAGTCAATTTGTATTCAGGCAGAAATATTTTAAAATTTCTCTACTTTAATTTTGTATTTTTGCCGCAGTAGTGTAATTTAGTTTTAGTCTGAAAAAAACCTTTTGAATTCTTGTATTTAACTGCAAGTAGACAAAATCAATTTTTGTCTTTTAAATACTTTGGATTTCTTTGAATTTAGTTTCAGTAGTATGAGTCAATTATAGTCGGACAAAACAATTTAAAATTATTTTATCGTAGTTGTAGTAGTAAAAATCAATTTTAGTCAGGCAAAACGATTCATTGGCAATTCTACATTTTTCAAATCACCAAAAACTTTGTTTCTCGACTTCGCGTTTTGTAATTAGAAATATTAAAGTCGTTTAACGCTTTAGCTAATAATTTATTAACGATTATAATAAAATTTAAAAACAATGTGATTTTAATTTTCAAGTAAATGTAAAATGATCCCCACGTTCTACCGCAGATAAGAATCAAATTAAGTTAAAATAAATTGTAGATCCTCCCTTGAAAGCCTTTAACTCTTTTGCAAGTGAAGTTCCAGTGGAGCGCAACTGGAATAATTTTTGGTCACGTATTCCCGTTGTTTGTTTCCCAGAAGCAAAATCTTTGTTAGAAAATCCTAATCCGTTATATGCTACAGCGTGAGAATATTAATTTTACGAGATTAAAACTAAACATAGTGGTTCTAATTTTTAGATAAAGAAAATTTTTTCCCCATAGTTATAATATTTCTTCTCTTGAATTCAAAAAAGAATTTCCATTTATTAAAAATTTTAATTTAAGGGTAAATTTTCAATAAACTTTATATTAATTAACATTCGTTCAAGAATATGAGCTTGAGAAATAATTTTTTTTTTTCGCAAAATGAAAAGAGCTTAAAGTTGATTAAAAAGAAAAATAGCTTGGAATGAATCTGAAAATTTTCCCGATACAATAATACTTTTTTAATCGTGATCGATCACACTCATTTTATGCTTATATGTTTCTTTTGCCTTTATATATATAGAGACGGGAGGATATTTTTCATCTTTCGCGAATATTTTTTATTCAGCCGTTACTAATTCGCGTTGGGCGGTAGCGTCCCACCAATGGTTCCTTAAATTGCTCCCTTACTCTTATGCCTGGCCGCACTTTGTTTCCCTTGGATGCAATTTTAATCTCGAATTCCGAGAAAATTACCTCCCCGTCAGACCCCCTTAAGCGGCTACTAGGTGAGATTGCCTCTGCTCGCTGTCAAGTCGCTTGACGTATAAGGGTAAGGCGTTCAACTTTTCGCTAAAGTGCTCTCCTTTTGCCTTCTCGCTTGCCTCTCCTCTTTCCACCTCATTTTTTTCAGTCCATACCTTCACAGCTTTTTTTTTTACTGTGGCTTATTACGACTCACCTGGCTACTTCAACTCCAAGATGACTGTCTCGAACTTTGATACAAGATGCAATTTCTTGATACAACATGCAACGTCTCGACATTACTGTCTCTAGACATTCCATGCATTCCCCGTTTACTTTAAGGTTTTATGTTTTTAATCAATTTTTTAACAGACTCGTGTTGAAAACTATTCATTGTTTTATCACTGGACAGATTCAGATTAGATTTATTTTCGGATAAAACAAAAAAAAAAGGGGCCGACTGGTCGTTTATTCTCCTAAAGAGGCCTTTCTTTTCTACCGTCGGTAAAACAGAGTACTGATCACCGGACCGTAGACAGCGTAAAATATTTACTATCGATGTGGTAAAGTAAGAGGAAAAAAATAATTTATACAAATGAATAAATTGTCTGAAAATGATAATTGTGAATGTAGCTAATGAGGAAAAATAGATAATCGAGACTAAATTATTAAAGAAACACTTTTAATTTGTGCCTTAATTTAAAAATGTAGTTTCATTTAAAACTAGGTCCGTTGGAATTAGGTGACACGTTCGTTTTATTTTGAGTGATGGCGAGAAATTCAATACGAAACTGATTAGTTTTTTATCGAGTTTCGTGTCTATTGGAATAAAACTTAAGTTAACTTCAATTTTAACGTCATTACTTGCCAGAAAATTGTGTTTCCGATTCTTCCTATTTCTTTATTTATATATACTTTTCTATTTAAGTGAGAAATTATTTGCCACTAAAATATAAAGACGAAAAATAAGAGCGCATGAATATTCGACAAATCTTATTTGACATAAAATGATTTAACTTAATTTTATTTGACATAAACATCATTTAACATAACTGTCATTTGACATGGAATTCATTCAATATAATAAATTTCATTTGACATAAAATTCATTTCGCATAAATGCCATTTAACATAAAATTCATTAAAAATAAATTTCATTTAACATGGAACTCATTTAACATAATAAATTTCATTTGACATAAAATTCATTTCGCATAAATGCCATTTAACATAAAATTCATTTAACATAAATTTCATTTGACATGGTATTCATTTAATATAATAAATTTCATTTCGCATAAATGCCATTTAGAATAAAATTCATTTAACATAAATTTCATTTGATATAAAAATAACTTGATATAAATTTCATTTGACATAAAAATCACTTGACATGAATTTTAATTGACATAAATTTCATTTGACATAAAAATCATTTGACACAAATTTCATTTGACATAAAAATCATTTGATCTTAAGTTTATTTGACATCGAAATATTGTCGCGAATTTTAAAAGCAAGCAATCAGATATTGTCAAGAGAATTGCAATTCGTCAATTTTAAAATTCGCGCAAATATTCTTATGTCAAATGAAATTTATGTCAAGTGATTTTTAGGTCAAATAGGAGTAATGTTAACCCTTTCGTAGCCGAGTTTTTTGACGTTATTTTAAAGGTATAATGTATAGTAGATTTAATTATTCCAGTAGTCAATAAGATAAAAAAATTTTTTTTAACATGTTCCACCCCTTAAAACCACCCCTACGTTATATTACTACCCCCAAAAACTGATTCTTAATATAAGTGATCAATTAAATATTTTACAGCTCCTATCTACTTTATAATTATTTATAAATATTTCCTGGTTGTTTAAAAATTGAAAACAATGATCAAAAACCTTTTGAAAACCACCCTTAAAGTC
>JUFY01029562.1:15943-33156 GCA_001855655.1 Leptopilina clavipes | reverse complement strand
CTGAATGAGTCAGTCAAAGTCGAGGTCAAAGTCAAAGTCAAAGTCAAAGTCAAAGTCAAAGTCAAAGTCAAAGTCAAAGTCAAAGTCAAAGTCAAAGCCAATGTTAAAGTCAAAGTCAAAGTCAATATCGAATCGAAAGTCAAAGTGAAATTATAAAATCGCATCCCATTTTGCATTGAATAGTAAATAATAATAATAAATAATTTTACATACATGAAAATAGTAAAAAAATTTACTTTATATTTTTTTCCCTTTGTGTAAAATTACATAAATTGTATTTTTTTTCTTCTAAATTTTTTTATCTGATTTTTTCTGATTGTTGACATGTTTGTTGATTCGATTTGGTAGACATTTGTTGATTGCATTATGGTAGGCATTACGCTCGAACTGTTTTGAAGAGGTAGGAAGGTAGTTAATTTCGTAAGGACCTGTAATTAATGTAATATTACTTGGATACTGTTATCCATGGTGTACTATTACCAACTATAAGCCAGTGTTTGGTTATCGATTGGTATTCTCTCATTTTCTCTCCCTTTCTCTCTCTCTCTCTCTCTTACTCTCTCTGCATAGAATATATGTATCACCGTACCAAGGTATGTGTTCGCATTCAAACCATTGGTTGCTATATGTATCGATATAACCACAGCCAAAATTCGATCTTGTCATCTGCGGTTGCAGAATTACTTCCTATTTTTTAGATCATCGATTTTTGGTCAGCACAATCTTGTCCTTTGCATTTCATCAAATTTCACACTCAGCACTTCGTTCAATTTTCAATATACATGAAAAAAAAATTTATTTATTTAAAGCCATTTAATTACCTTCGAAATAATTTATATAGTTATTTAATTATATAGTTTTGCAAGGTAAAACTGAAAATATCTGATGGAATTTCTGCTCATTTCTGTCAATTTTCACTATTTTCATGAGTAAATTTTACTATTTCCAAAGGAAATTTTAGTAAGATTCGTAAAATTTACTTCGGACGTATTAAAATTTATTCCAAGGGTGCGATTTTGTAATTTAACTATTGACTTTGACTTTGATTTTGACTTTGACTTTGACTTTGGCTTTGACTTTGACTTTGACTTTGACTGTGACTTTGACTTTGACTGTGACTTTGAATTTCACTTGGACTTCGATTTTGACTTTGACAAAGGAGTTTTTAAATGAGTCAAAGTCAAAGTCAAAGTCAAAGTCAAAGTCAAAGTCAAAGTCAATATTGAATCAAAAGTCAAAGTGAAATTACAAAATCACACCCCAAAAATAATAAAAATTGACAGAAATGCGCGAAAATTCGAAACAGTTTTAGTTTTACTTTGTAAATATAGTTAAAGTTACTTTATAACAGTTAAGTTAATAGTTGTTACTTTTTCGTCTGGTACTGCCAAGGTGGGACCATTTTAGGCCCAATGATCATTTCAGGCATAACTCGTCGATTTCTACACGTGAATATTAATCGATAAAGAATTTTTTCCGAAAAGAAACAAGATGACAATGAGCAATTTCCTTTCGACAAGAGGATGCATAAATGCCTGAATATTATCATTGGCGCATCACATTGTATTTAAATAGAATTCAGTTTATAACTCTTGACTCGATTGCATTCAATCCTCTCTCAGAACTTTATCTGAATTATATTGAGACAATGCTTATTAAGCTCATTAGATGTTCTATTAACTTCTATATCAGAGGTCATTTTCCAACATTGAGAATTTCACCCGCATGATAAGAAATTAAGAAATGACATCAATTTTTTTCCATAGTGAAAATTTACTATTGAGACTAGTCTTAAATGTCTTTGACTAGTCTTAAATGTCTTTGACTAGTCTTAAAATGTTCTTGGAAAGAATTAGACTTATTTCGATTTAATTATTATTGAGAATATAATAATAGTATTAAACGATCAGTAGAGAAATAAGGGGGGACGAAATTGTTTTGGAATGATCCGAATGAAAAGACAACAACTGCGTGAGAGACTTAAGGAGAAACGAGAGGGGAATGAGAGAAAAACGAGGGCTTTAATTAGCGGCAATAATTAACGCGGCATTGTACGATGCGAAGCCTGTCATGTATATAACGTGCTTAAACGTTCGATATACGTTTAATTTGTAACGCGACTACACGACAATGTGCTTTCATAGCTTCTTTCAAGGGGACCAGTTTAATTTGTCAGCAGTCATTGTCGTAAGTTCGAAACACCATACAGACATGTTTGTTTAATTACAGTTTCCCACGAGTTGCTTCCGCGTTAATTATACCAGTAATGTCAATAAAATCCAATAACTTTTCTTCATAACCATCTATAAGACACGTATAGAAGTTCAAAAATTCAAATCCAATTATATATTGATAAAAGAAAGTAATTAAAAATAGATTAGGAAATACTTAAAACTTAATAATTTAAATCACAAAATATAGGGACCTACATTTTAGCAGCGAATCCAGTTTAATTCAATATTCCCTGTTTTTAATTAAAAGTTCACAATTCGCCTGTCGTTTACGATTTTGAATTTTCTATATGGTTTTCCTCTATGGTTGAAAAGCTTTAGTAAAACAAAATATTTAAATTGAGAAGGACAATAAGTATGTGAAATTAATTTTAGTGTCTTTTTTTTCCCCGTGTAGAAATTGCCCCACTTTTTCCTATTTAAAATGGGGCTCTAACAAGGGCCTTGAAAGAAACTACGAAAACTAGTTCGACCCTTGCTAAAGCCCTATTTCAAGTAGGGCCAAGTGGGGCAATTTCTCCAAGGGTCATTATGGACAAAATTCAAATTACGTCCCTGGTTTTATCAGCTGAATTGTCACTCGAAATAATTCAATTTTGTTCTCTTACTATAGAATTTGACCTTTGCGGAATTATTCACTTCAATAATAACGTTGCGGAAGTCAATAATTGATTGGGGTAGTTTCCTACCCCAGATAACCATCTGGGGTAGGAAACTACCCCAAAAAAATTTTCCGATATGGTTTCAATTAACTCTAGAAAGTCCAACCTTTCAGAGGGTAGTTTGGGGTAGTTTCCCACCCCAGATAACCATATGGGAAGTTTGGGGTAGTTTCCTACCCAAGATAACCACCTGGGGTAGGTAACTACCCCAAACTACCCTCTCATATGTTGGACTTTCTAGAGTTAATTGAAACCATATCGGAAAATTTTTTGGGGTAGTTTCCTACCCCAGATGGTTATCTGGGGTAGGAAACTACCCCAATCGATTATTGACTCCCAGATAACCATCTGGGGTAGGAAACTACCCCAAACTACCCTCTCATATGTTGGACTTTCTAGAGTTAATTGAAACCATATCGGAAAATTTTCTTGACCAACGTTTGTTTTCTATATTCTTTTATAGACACGTGACAGTAAAAGTGTTAAAAAGTGGAAAAAAGAGAGAGAGAGAGAGAGAGAGAGGTACTAGAGAAGATAGGGCGATTTAGAAGCGAACAGGGGATTAGATTCTGCAGAAACAAAAAAAAAAAAAAATGTGTATCGTAACTTTACAAAATAGCAAGGCATGCGCCAGATTTCTTCGACCAGCTTAGGCGCTCATTTACGTACGTAAATAAACGTAAACCGCGCTTCCGAGCCACGATAAGGATTCGCCACACCTAGAAAATTATCGGCCGTTACCCTAAGCCCTTCGTAATGCGTTTACAGCGCATGTTGGTTCGAAGTTATGGTAACGATCTCTGTACGACGTGGCTGTAATTTCTTTTCCCTTTTTAAACAATGGATTTTAATGTAAAATCTCGCTTTGAAAATTCTAAAGCAGATTTTTTATGTAATATACTTAAACATATTCTTGCCCTACAAGCACGGAAAAAGAGAATGATCATCTTTAAGAAAAACAAATGTTTCTTTTTCGCTTCTATTGTTAGGCGCAGGGTCTAAATTTTTTCTTTTTTTTGTAATTTTTTCTAAATTAAAAGAATTTTTACCTAAGGGCCCGTGCAGAAATTGCCCCACTTGGCCCTACTTGAAATAGGGCTTCAGCAAGGGTCTAACTAGTTTTCCTAGTTTCTTGCAAGGCCCTTGTTAGAGCCCTATTTTAAATAGGGAAAAGTGGGGCCCTACTTGAAATAGGGTTTTAGCAAGGGTCTAACTAGTTTTCCTAGTTTCTGCAAGGCCCTTGTTAGAGCCCTATTTTAAATAGGGAAAAGTGGGGCCCTACTTGAAATAGGGTTTTAGCAAGGGTCTAACTAGTTTTCCTAGTTTCTTGCAAGGCCCTTGTTAGAGCCCTATTTTAAATAGTGAAAAGTGGGGCAATTTCTGCACAGGAGCTAAATTGCTGGTAAATTATAGAAAAAAATGTTAATCGCAACAGTAATATTTTTTTTATTTAGTGAATGTGGGGTTTTTTTTTTTTTTTTTTTGAAACCATTGGAATTGTTTTTACGACTTGTTGGCGTTCAATCATCAGCATTGGATTTTGCGTTTGGAAAGTTATCGCAAATTGCAGTAGAAAGCAGACGGTCCTAAGCTAATAAAATACGACTCGCTCACCCCATATCTCGCGTGTACCATGTCGGATATGCCAGATGGATATTATGCATTTCTACGGTACGTTATATGGAAACCTTAGCACGACTAAAAGTCCAGGGTTAAACCGACGCCTCTTATTTCTTACCCCTCTCTCTCTCTCTCTAGTCTTATTTTTTTTCTATATATATTTCACCTTTATATTCTTGTCCTTTATCCCCTTCCTTTTTCACTCTTTACGACACTCCGTGTATCTTTACAGGCGCGCTCGACTTTTAGAACAAACGCTATCGTCTATTTGACTGAGAGTTAACTTCGCATGCAGACTCTGGATGCAGTTTTCGGTTTACCAAGTTTCGTGCTGCTCCATTAAAATTTCCTCCAATTGAAATTCACCTTCTTCCTTTACACACCGTAACTTCAACAGTGGAACATTTGTGGGGTCGGCTAATCTAATTTAAGAGTAGTTGTTGAATCCCCCCCCCAGTACTATACAATTTAAGTTACACTACCCATAAAGCACTTTTATTTCTTTTCCTCTTACATTGGGATACAAAATTTACAACTAAAGAGCAAGAGGTAAAAAACTATATTCTAATTCAACCTCTTTTTAAAATTCCTAATTAGTCAAAAATCTATAAAAAATATTTGAAAAATTGAATTTTAATCGAGAATTTCATGAGAAAAAATTGTTTATGGTAAACAAAAATTTTCTGGGGAAAGTATAATCACTAAAATCAGAGATAAATTCTGACTGCCAGAAATGTAATTGGAAACTACTGTTGATAAAGATATTAGGAAACATGTGGAACAAGTTTGCAGCGATTAAGAAGCACACCTGTCTTACAGTAGGGGGAATTTCGCTTGCAGTTGTGTGAGTGGAAGTGCACCATCAGTCAGGTGAACAAGTGCGTGTGCATTGAGCTCGTCTTAAGCTTGTTGAGTGACACGTCCGTTACTCCCTTTTCCCTTCTCAGTTCTACTTTTCAGAGACTGGATTCTATACAGTTGACGCGTGACTCATGCACCTGTAAACAGGTGGCTTTATTATCAACTGATAACGTGTGGAAATCGTCAAGGTATGCCTGTAATGATTATTTGGCCTAAAATGGTCCTACCATGGCAGCAGATATTTTCATTCGTGGTAAACAATTTTGAAGGTAAATGTAAAGAATTTTTTTATCTTTATGCTTAAATTGGCCTTAACTGGGCACCCTAATTAGGACCTAGCTAAAATTTCATGGAAAAACATTTTGGGACCTATAGATACATTGCCAACATAGGGCCTTGTTAATAATGGGGCAAAATAGATAGGTCCAATTTTCAATTTCGCCACGGGTTACCATTATACAGCCAGTTTTGGCCCAATGTGTAAAAATAAATGAAATAATAAATAAAAATTACCACCAATTGAAAAAATTAATACTCTTCATTTTCCACTATGCGGATTTAAGCAATAGGTTATAATCTACAGTTTAGATTAACATTGGCGCTAACTTGGCGGAATAATGACAGGGACTTTTGTCCTAGAAGAAGAAAGGTTAAAAGATCCACTATGATGTTTCTTTCTTAGGAAATACAAAACTCGTATTTTGTATAAAAGAAGAAACAAATAATATAATAATTGAGGAGATCTTTTGACATTTATGTTTGATTAAGAGAAGTAAAGCCCCATGGGTATTTCATTGAATGGTTGCATTAAATGGTTTCCCCTCATTCGGTGATTCGTGTCAAGCTCCTCGCTTCACGTGAGGGGTTGGTCTCACGATATACTGCGGTTTGGATACATAGCAAGAAATGACGGGCTTGCAACTTTAATAACAATGCATCGATCAATGACACAAGTACTATAGAATCTCCACTATAAACCTACCGACCCAGGGATTTGTATAGCTTCCAAGAATATTGAACAGGGTCAACAGTTTTATTATAAACCAAGACATCCAATAATCAAAATTATTACAATTTTAGCAAAACTATTTCCCTTGTAATAGATGGTACTTTACTTTTATACAATTCAAAATTATCTGGAAATTCTCATTTTTTGTATATTTGTTTAAACAAAAAATCAAAAATTTTTTTCCCATCAATTTTGTTGGCCTGTACAGGTGAATAGGTATAGACGAGATACAAACTGTCTGTTAATTATTCATTATTCAGTGAAATCGAAGTATATAATTTATGCACATTACTACTGAATCGAAAATAAAGTTTTTTTCAACTTTAGTTTGATATATCAATTTATCGATATTCAGTAAGAATGGATCTTCTGTAAGACCCAGTGATTTAGAGATAGACAATCCAGGACTATTCTAAGAATAGATTATCCGCTTCCGCTTTCTATAGACACCCTGGATTTTATATAACTTGATATCCAAGAGCAGAAAATTCAATAATTTCGCATTATATAGAACAATATGCATATGTTGTCAAATATACCTGATTACATCGACCTTTTAGAGAAATTCGGTTTTATTAATGGAAAATTACATTATGTGGAATAATTAATCAAAGTTTAATGATAAAAATAATACCTATATCAATGCTATTAATAAACACGTAGATGTTTTATTCTGGGTTGTCACAAAAATTTTGATTTTGTTTTTACCTAAATTTTCATTGATTCCCTGATTTCTAAACAGAATTTTGAATTTTTCAGCAAATAAAATTTTTATTTTAATCAAATTAAATTTTTTTAATTTAAACAAATATAAATAGTTTAGTAGGCAATGAGACAAATAAATTTCGATAAATAATACCAAAAAATTTTCTCTTCACATCTTCATCTGTATAGAAATAATTATTTTTCTATAAAAAATATATAATAGATTTGCCAAAGAATGCAATTATAAATTACTGTTTATGTGTGTGAAAATTTGCGCGTTAAATTCATTATTGTTGAATTTAATTCTGTATACTCGAATATAATGGATTCGAGATTCTTGAATTATAAAAAAACGGTGGGAGGGGGGTGTGGAAATTTAGCTATAGGTATTGTCAAAATCGAAAACAAAGAGAATAATTTCCCATTTGATTCTGACAAGGCACAAGTGGAACAATAGCCTTGCATGGTGTATGCTGTTAGCAAATGGTTGTCGAATAAGCATTGCACCATGAGTAAATCTACAGTAAAGTCGTTCAGTAAAATGTTAATAAATCGTCGCTGTATTCAACTAAATATAGGAATCAACAAACGAATATTCCACTAAAGACTGGACGTTTTCTTGTTTTTGAAAAAAGACAGTGATAAACAATTGACTTCCCCACCAAATTAGGTTATAATCGATTATAAAACTGGATGAAAACATTAATCAAAAATAGATTATGAAATATATTTGTAAAAAATTTACCATAAATAATTTATAAAATTTACATTAATCCCACTTGCTTGGATCAATTTCGAAAATTAATTAAATTCGCTCAATTTTCAGTGTTAAAAATTGCATACTAGTGGTAGAAAAATGATTGCCATTATTCCGCCAAGTTTGCGCCAATGTTACTCTAAACTGTAGATTATAATCTATTGTTTTAATTTTTATAGTGGAAATTTAATAATATTAATTTCTTCATTTGGTGGTAATTTTTATTTATTATTTCACTTATTTGTACACATTGGGCCAAAACTGGCTGTATAATGGTTACCTGTGGCGAAATTGAAAATTAGTCCTTTCTATTTTGCCCCATTATTAACAAGGCCCTATGTTGGCAATGTTAGGCAAATAGGTCCTTAAATTGCAATCTTAGCCAGGTCCTAATTAGGTTGCCTAGTTAAGGCCAATTTAAGCATAAAAATAAAAAAAATACTTTATTAATTATGGAAAATATTTTTCCATTCTTGGAATATAATTAAAGTCATGGTAGGATTTATGTCATAAATTTGTCGAATCTTTAATTCAAGAATCTTCAATTCTATATAAAAAAGGTTTTAAATGATTTCTGAAGATTTCGACTATTATTTGGGAATTTGGAACAGTTTTGAAGCGTAGGATACGGGTTTCAATATGTAACAAGTGCGGATAACCACACGGAATAAGCAAGTGCATGTGCTACCATGAGGTTGCATATAGCTTGATCGTATAGAGGACACTATCTTGTATCTCGAGTGTAGCAGAGGCTGCTGAAGATGCAGCAGGGGTTGTTGGGAGTTATCGTCGGTTCGTTTACCGGTATTGTTGTTCGCTCCTCTCTCAAGCATCAACTCGCTCTATCCTTTTCTTGCAAAATCCCATCCCTCGAATTGCAACCAATCCACAGTGCCATTCAACACAAATACAGTCAGGCTGTATCGACACACACACACACACACTTACAGTTTGTGCAAATGCTGCGATTGAACTTAATGTTGCACTCGATCGTTCATCAAATCGAGATTTTATTATCTCATCATAAATTATTGTTTTTCGGGGTGAGAAAATAATTTTTCGATCTTTTGAAACTCTTATTCTTGATTACAAATGCATATATAAATCCATTCGGGGGAATTATTTTCGCCGACTGGAGCCAACCGCGGATCCTATCACCGGAAATTCCCGTCCAGATCGCTAGGGAAAGATATCTATGATTAGCCATGGTTCGCAAGAGAGAAACGGCAGAGGCCGAAGTGATTCTGGCAGGCGGAGTCGTCTAGCGAAAATAAGCTTAATCTCGCTGAGTGAAATAGCTGCCAAATGTAATGCGTCTCCTGTCGGACGGACCTTTTTCACCGCGCTAGTCCGCTACCTATGGCTATCGATGGATTAGAGGGCGCGACCACTAAAACAGCCATAGCTCTCGTTTGTCCATCACTCCCCCTTCCTATTGAGAAATCCATTTCAAAAAATATTTATTTCCACCTTTATTGGCAGAGCAGCTTTTCAATATATTATATTGTATGTAACTTAAATCAGAGAGAATTTTATTTCGCTAAAAACCAACTATAATAATCATTATCATTAGAATAAAAAGAACCTTTTTTTACTTATATTTCAATTGATTTTTCCCTTTTTTGACATACGTAGAATGTTATTTTTTTTTATTGCTCGATTTTTTTTTTTCATAAAACAGAAAAGCACTAAAGTATCTCGTTTCAAGTGCTAAAACAATTCTCCAGAGATAATTTTTGAAGGTTATTTTAGCACCGGATCGAGTGTTACAATAACACTTTAGCTTTTTATGTGCGAGGTTTAAACAACTTGATGGGATAATCCCCTAAAGATTTTTCCTCGAGTGTCTATAAAAATTTGTAATTCTTGTATAAAATAGAAAAAAAGTATTTTACACCTGAACAGGTGAAGAAATTTTGACTCTGGGCCCTGGCTCGGGCCGGGTCAGACTGCCAGAAATCTGGGCCACAGAACAAAGCCCCGATCCGGACCTGGTCTGGACAGGGGAAGTCAGGCCAGGTCCAGATTGGTCGCCATGTTTCAACCAGGTCGGAGCCAAGTCGGTGAATTTCTTCACGGAAAGTTCTATTTCAGCCCTGACCAGGGCCGGCCATGGCATACATATGCAGGTAATAGTCCGGGCCCTGGCCTGGGCCAGGTTGGTTTGCACCTTTGTCCGAAACACTAAAACCAATCGGGGCCCTGGAATAAAAAAGAGGACCAAGGCAGAAGCCCATTTAGTCGCCATGTTTCAACCAGGTCAGAGCCAAGTCGGTGATTTTCTTCACGGAAAGTTCTATTTCAGCCCTGACCAGGCCCGGCCATGGCATACACATGTAGGTAATAGTCCGGACCCTGGCCTGGGCCAGGTCGGTTTGCACCTTTGTCCGAAACACTAAAACCAATCGGGGCCCTGGAATAAAAAAGAGGACCAAGGCCATTTGGTCGCCATGTTTCAACCAGGTCAGGGTCAGATCGGTGAATTTTCACACTGAAAACTACCCGTGCAGAAATTTTCCCACTTGGCCCTACTTAATAAACCCTTGGCTTAAGCAAGGGTATAAATAGTTTTTCTAATTCCTTTCCAGGCCCTTGTTAGAGCCCTTTTTTAAATACGGAAAAGGACATTAAATGTCTATGTTTAAAAAAGCCAAAATTATTGATGGAATCAATACATCAACGGGTATTAATCAGTGGAAAACGCTCTTTTATATTTATGAGATCAAATTTTAAATAGAAAGGTCTTTAATCTGGAAAATATCCCTAAAAAAAAAAAAAGAATGCAAGTGACGCTCGATCGACGGACGCTTCATCAATTTTAATTTTTGAATAAGCAACTCTAAAATGAGGTTGAAGGCGCAGTGACGGTGATGGGAGATGGGGGATGAAGGCTTTCGACGTAGATATTCGAAAACTTTGCGCATGAAAGGGGGCGGATAGTTTGAAGAGTGACGGAGATTGGGGTATGAAATCTGGGACAGCCAGGAACTAATCTAGAATCATTATCAAGCCAGGGGGTAACTTCTGGTTCCCAAGGAAAATTACGACAACTGCGAAACGATCTTTCGAACTGCAGAGGCTTGCATCAATTAATGCCGACGAAACTACGACGAAACTTGAAAGGATGCGACTATTATTCGGCCATGAGATATCTCGCATCGCCTTTTCCGGTCCAGCTCTTCATCCCTTTCAATGAGTTCCCTCCTTACGCCAACTTTCGAGAGACAATTATTTGAGTTTCGAAAATGCGGCATCCATTCCGGTTTTTAAAAAGAAAAGTTCCGGTCAGGCAATGACGGTGAAAAAAAATTCTATAATATATATAGTGTCAAATGGGAAATTGATGAGAAATTTCCAAGACTAGATTGGCTAAATATTGGATTTTATGGCCAATATTGGCCCAAGATTCAATGCTTAACGTTGAATTTAAATACTTGGAGTCATATTAACCCAAGATTTATTTTTACTCACTGTTGGGTGAATTTTGGTTCAGTGTGTAAATTCAAGATTCGTATTCACTTGCCAGTCTTGGGCCAACATTGGCAGTAGGAGTTTGTCCAATATTTAGCCAATTGTCAGCGTCGAAAATTAGTTTTTATTGGAATCTTGGGTCAAATTTGGTTCGGTATTTAAATTCCTGATTCGTATTCACTTGCCAGTCTTGGGTCAATATTGGCAATAAGATTTCCTCCAATATTTGGCCAATTTAAAACTTTAAAAATTTGTTTTTAATGCAATCTTGGACCTAAATTGGTTGAGTATTTAAATTCAAGATTCGTATTCCCTTTTCAGCCTTGGGTCAATATTGGCAATTAGAATTAGTCCAATATTTAGCCAATTGTCAGCGTCAGAAATTAGTTTTTATTGGAATTTTGAGTCAAATTTGGTTCGATATTTAAATTCCAGATTCGAATTTACTTGCCAGTCTTGGGTCAATATTGGCAATAAGATTTTCTCCAATATTTAGCCAATTTAAAGCTTTAAAAATTTGTTTTTATTGCAATCTTGGGCCTAAATTGGTTCAATACTTAAATTCGAGATTCGTCTCTATACTTGCCAACCTTGGGCCCTACCTTGGGCCCTACCTTGGGCCATTAAGACAATATTAAAAATAAATCTTGATTGAATCATTATTTAAATTCGAGACTTTGTACTGAACCTTGGGCGAATATTGGCGATAAGAGGCCATATATAATATTGGCCCAATCTTGGCAACATTGCTCAGTCCGAGCGTATTTTTCCCAACCTGAATTAACAAGAATAAAGAATCATTGGACTTGAGTTTGTTTCGACTAAATGTTCGAAAAGAAAAAAAAATGTTTGCAACACAAGTGAAGAGTTCTTGGTAACACCATTGATTGTAGGATTCGAGTTAGTTACGTGACTTGAGCTTGGAATGAAAGTGATACTTAGTGTAAACTAACGAAAGCACTCTTAGTCGAGGTCGTTCGATATTCTTATCCCAAGGAGATCCCTGAGGAAGCTCGAAAGGAGTGGTCGATTCATTGTAAAGGAACAATAGTCGAAACGTAGAACCGCAATCTCATAAATTATGCGTGAGGGTGTTTTCAAGCGGTCTACGTGTATAGGTGAACTCGGTCTGTACATATAAAGAGCATGCCTCGTCCCCCTCTCCCTCTCTTTGCATTCCTGAATTCCGTTTCAGCATCACTTATCCCTGATTTTAGTTTTCTATCTTCTATACCTCACTCCAAACTCCCCCCTCCATCATTTATCCACATTTTTTCACCCCTCTTTACAATTCCGCAATTATAAAATAATTGTCATCTAATCAAAACAATTTTTTTTTCTGATTACAGGTAAATTGATTCAATTACTTCTGAGAGCTACTGTCGGTTAAATATTCGATAAACTGTAAGTTTGGAAAGTAATTAACAAAAATAATACTAAAGTTAAAAAATTTTTTTGGTTTTTTTTTTTATTTTTTTGATACATCAGTGTGTAAATATTTGAGTGATGGGCAATAACTGGATGGAGTTTGACACTAAAAAATCACGCTTCAAATCACGATTGATTGATGAACTGACACACTTAATATCCTCTGTGTGATGAAAAATTGAATAAAACGCCGAGAATTGGAGAAAGAGGTGTGTTGACCAATTTTCCGGGGAGAAAAAAAAGTAGGCTACCATTGGCCCTGTGCTTATGCATAGAGAAATTTGTATATAAATAATTACTCACAAATGCACATAATAACATAATTAACATTCACTGGTAATCACCTACTTAATTAACCGTTGTAATGTCGCTATAAATTATAGTAATTTTAACTAGACGCTATAACTCTATGCACGCTTAAACGCGAAATTGCAAATTGCTTTACAAATCTGATTAATTTTTCACCATATATATAATTCGTCCGTTGTTTTTTTTGGAAAATATTTGTATTCTTTTTCTTTTTCCCGAAAAAAAAAGATTTCGTGATTATCGACTTTTCGGGTGGAATTTCTCATTCCTGGTACGTGACCTGTTTCTTCGTGTGTCTAATTTCTATCCTAACACGTTTGTGTTAATTGTACTAGTTAGAGCATTTGGCACTTACATCAGTGACCTCGTTTTCTATCAGCAAACCTCCACACTGTATATATGAAAATAGTAATACTATTTTATTTTAATTTCGTTTTTAAAAAGCGGAAAGAAGTTCAAGTTTCGTTGATATACCTTAAAGAAGCTCATAAGGACAGTTTCGATTGTTATCTCTTATTGAAACTGTCAAAGAAAAGGAAATGTGAACAGGACAAGAAGTTTTCAAGAGCAGATTTAAAGTATTGGAGGAAACTTGATAGAAAGAGAGAGAGAGAAGAGACTCCAGGGGGGATGAGATGAAAGTGACTGAAAACAAAGACAGAACCGAAGAAATGGCAAAGTAAGGGTAAAGTTTGTAAAATTTTCCCCGATAACTGCCTTTTGGTACAAGGTTGCCTTTATTGGAAACGATACATTTCATTAGTAGATAATAATTTAACTTCTTAAAGTTTTAAAGAAACAGAAACTGTCTGTTGTGCGCAATTAGCTGATTATTTTCTCTTCAAAAAGATACTTTTATGTTTCTCTTTCAGTTTTAATGGAGAAAATTCATAGTTCTTCCCTCTGGGAAAATTCTACGGTTGGAAAATATTCCAAACTTGTCTGTCTTTCAAGTGATGAATAACATTTTAAAGATTGGGAAAAAAAATTCCAATCAAAGATTTTGTAATTTACTAAGTGGTATTATTTGATTTCCCGATAGCGTGGAGAACTTAGAACAGGTCATTTAATTTCTAGCTTCGACTTCTCCTGTGGAATTAAGTCAACAGTGTAAGTAAGACACACACACACAGACACTTTCTTGCTTTCATCAGATTATTCCTCTTTTCTTTGAGTCAACATCTACTTCCCTCAAATGGTTACTGTACTTTTCTTTAATCCCTGGTGTATAATCCACTTATCGTTTATAGCTGTTTGTCGCTTTCTTGTATGGATGCGAAACTCCGCTAGACTTCTAGTTTTCAAAAAAAAGTGCGATCAATTTTAATTATATTCGCCTCTTTATTTGGTGATCGATAAAAAAGTAGGTATATATATTTTTGGAGAATTGAAGAAATTCTTTCAAGCTGAAGATAATAGCCATATATCGAGATATTTAATGTTTTAAACTCGTTACAAGCTAACGCACAAGCGGTCATTTGCTGATAAGAGGATTATAGCATTCACCAAACTCTGGAAATAGTCGTAATTCATTTAAACGTCCTCTTTATTTCAATGTACGGTGAAATTGAAACATTTGTAAAACTGATAAATTTTATACTGAATAGAGAGTAAACAATGTTATTATTACTTCGAAGGTATTTTTAAATTCGGTTTTGAATTCTACTAATGGTAGAAAGCGTTCTAATTTAATATTTATTTTTGGAAATTTATTTCTCTGCTATTGCTCTCTCCTGCTTGCTCCTGCTTGCTCCTGTTGGCGAACTGACTCACTAGCGCTAGACAATTCTGCTTTTATACTCCTCTGCGTGACTGTGGGAAGGGATGAGTCTCGCGCATGCGCTAGTCAACTTTCAAGGTCATTGCTAATTATACAATTTTTACCCGCGAAAATTTAAATTTACAAGGACTTTGGACTTTCGCCCAATGAATTTTAAATTAAAATCAATTGCTTCAATAATTGGGGTACAATAACGATAAAATAAATAAAATACAGAAATTATAAATAAATAAAATAAATAAATACAGAAATCGGATCAGAATTGAGAAAAAATAATAATAATATTCCATGAAGAGATGCATTTCTATTATTCGAAAATTGATACACATAAAGTTCATTGACATTTCCCTCATGTTTCAATCGACCTTTAGAGAAGCCCTGGGGAGATGAAAACGTGGTTGCATTCCAGTATAGTGTATGTGCATACATATATAAGACATAAGCACTCTGTAAGCTAGGAGCATCTCGGTGCATGGCAGTTTGCGCGAATGTCAAATTTCCGAGCTTTCGCTTCAAATCACTGTCTAAGTAAACTGTACAGGAACTCGACGGGCTCTTTCTCAGGGATTTCCCACTAGTAAGACTTCCTGCAACCATGCTCTCTTTATTCGACCCCCCCCCGCCTCTTTCACTCTCTCCCTTCGTTGAAAAACGGAGAGACGACCATCTAACTTTGCTTAAGAGACGAGAGGACGCTTCGTAGCTATGCCAACGTTCCATACAATTCAAGAGTTTGATGAAAAAGGTATACATAATAGCCTTTAAAATCCTCGTCCTCCAAACTCTCTAGTTTAGCTCTTTTCTCAGACTCTCAATCTTGTATGCTCGCTAAACATTTTAAATCTGCATTTTGATCCTGTTTTTTTTTGCAATCAGAGAGTGATTTTTTTATTTCAAAGTAATTGAGAACGTTTTCCATTAGAGTTGACAGATCTTGTGAATTAGTGGTTCTTAAATAGTTTTCATAAAACAGGGATATCACTTATGTTCCCGCATGCCCTTAATGAGAAGTTTATACAGACGCGAATTTAATACAAGGTGAAAAGGAAATTTGTTGTACTACTACAGAAGATTTCACTTCAGCTCTTCTCTTATTCTAACTAATGTGAATGGTACCACCTGACGGAAACTGGTTAGATTCTTATTGTTCCTTTTGGAAAAATTTAAATTTCGAAACTATTGCAATTTTCCTTATACAAAGAGAAAAAGTCCCTTCTTCTGGAAATATAAAAAACCCATTAGATCGTAAAACCGAAAAAAATTGTTTAAAAAAATGTTTCCTTTCTTAGGTTTTTATTTTTCGATCGAAAATTCTTGATTTCAATTGAATTTTTTTTGCCTCTTTAAAAAACGATTATTTGCCTTTGTCACAAAAAGGTAAAATTGTAGATTGCGATTTTTTCCCTTTAGAAAGAAGAAAATCGTTTTTTTTATCTTTACCACACAGTGGAAAGTTTCTTTTGCAATAAAAGTAAAAATTGATGGAAAAAGAAAGAAGGTAAATGAAAAAATTGACCCAGTGTAAGATTGTGAACTCGAAAACTCAATCTATATATGGTGAAAAATATTCCAAAAAGGGAATGAAAACAACTACTTAGAGAAATGCAGTCATAAGAATATAGTTAAAGAATATTGCAAGCGAAGGAAATGTGAAATATAGGTGAATAATCACGTCGAGCGAAAGCAGAAAATAACACGTTGAACAATTTGAAAGATTACAGAGGGGCTTCGTCCTGGTTTTCAATCGGGTCCCCCCCAACGACGATGGTGGTGAATGCAGCATAGCTCTCGTTCAACCCCCTAGTATTTTGTATTCTGCATTTTACCGTGTGTGGCGTGGATAAATTTAGCGTAAATAATGCGGGCATTTGCGTTCGCCCGTCTGCCTGTCGCACTGCAGAGCGCTTGGTAGGTGGCACCAAGGTGGAAATGTTGCTTGTCTCTCTATTGCTGCCCTCCTAAATCTCATCCGATGACAATCGCTTATTCACAATTTATTCTCTCTTTATATCAACTAATTCTGTTTAAAAATATTTTCTCTTTAAATTAATAAACTCAATATTCTAAAAATTAAATTCAAAGTTTTTCCTGAAATGATGCCATTTATCTATCGTTAAAATCTAAAACATACACAGCATACCAGTGGGAGAAAAATGATTGCCATTATTCCGCCAAGTTTGCGCCAATGTTACTATAAACTGTAGATATTATAATCTATTGTTTCAATTTCTTTAAAGAAAAATTATCATGGTTTCTTCAAGTGTGGGCAATTTGTTTCTATGAGTTTATTTATAGGTATACATTGGGCCAAAACGGGCTCTATACTGGTTAGTTGATAAATCACTTAATGCTTGTTTTTTCTTTTTTTTATACAGAATAT
>JUFY01029562.1:0-15740 GCA_001855655.1 Leptopilina clavipes | reverse complement strand
AAACCATAATAAACCATAATAATTATTATTATTATTTCCCCTAGGTCTTTTTACCTTTATTCTTCTAGGAGAAAAGTAACTGCCATTATTCCGTCAAGTTTGAGCCAATGTTACTCTAAACTGTAGGAATTATAATCCAGTGTTTCAATTTATTTAAAGAAAAATAATCTTGGTTTCTTCAAGTGTGACAATTTGTTTCCATAATTTTATTTATTCTTGTACATTGGGCCAAAAGTGGCTCTATACTGGTTAGTTAATAAATCTCTCAAAAGTTGTTTTTTCCTTTCCTTTAATACAAAATACGTGTTTTGCATTTCATTTAATTCATTTTATTCATAGTGGGTCTTTTTACCTTTCTTCTTCTAGAAGAAAAAACAGCCATTATTTCCCCTAGTTTGCGCCAATGTTACTCTTAACTCTAGATTATAATCTATTGTTTAAATCCCGATAGTAGAAATTATAATATATTATATTCTTTAATTGGGGGTAATTTTTATTTATTATTTCATTTATTCTTGTACATTGGGCCAAAAGTGGCTCTATACTGGTTAGTTAATAAATCTCTCAAAAGTTGTTTTTTCCTTTTTTTTAATACAAAATACGTGTTTTGCATTTCATTGAATATATTTCATTCATAGTGGGTCTTTTACCTTTCTTCTTCTAGAAGAAAAAACAGCCATTATTTACCCTAGTTTGCGCCAATGTTACTCTAAACTGTAGATTATAATCTATTTCTTAAATTCCCATAGTGGGAATTAAAAAATATTAATTTCTTCAAGTCAGGGTAATTATTTCATTATTTCATTTATTTGTATGCACATTGGGCCAAAACTGGCTCTATACTGGTTAGGACCAAACTAGTTTATATTAACTGGTACTGTAGGACCATTTTATGCACAATAATTATTTCAGGTATTATACCACTGTTGGTATTCTGCACGAATGAGTAAAAACTAAAAACTAAAATTCTGCAATTGATATTTAATTTTAACGGCGACATTCCTATTCCGTGTGTTTAAAACGAAACATTGAATATTTAATTTCAAGTGCAACGTATTCGAATTGCAGTAGAGAATGGTTTGTCGCGTTAAAAGGAGAGATAACCGTGTCGAACATGCGCGAACCCCTAAACGGCAGCTGAATAGTCGAAGGGTGGTCTCGTTGTTTTTAAGCGATGATAAGGACTGTAGTTAATGGCGTGTGGACTCTGCAGTAACGGGTTCTGATTTCACCACCACCATATTATCTTTTCCTCATCCTTTCACTTCATCTTCTTAATGTCTTCTTTTAAATTCATCCGCAAAAATAATTTAAAGTCTAATCATCAAAAATAATCTAAAAATCTATCAAAAAAAAAAGAGCAAAAAATAAGGAAAAGAAAATCCCAATAATCAAGATCAATGAGATTCAATATGGGCGACAATAAAATAAGCATTTGCGTATTAATCATATACGATTACTTGTGCAAAGAGAAATCGATACGATATTGAACAGGGTCGCCATCTTCCTCCGATTTCCATGAAAGCAATCGTCTAGAAAGCCAGATATCAAAATAGGGTTCAAAATGAACAGAGCGAACGCATTGCACATTGAAAGCTTTTATAAATGTGATGATTGCTCTCCGATATCCGACGTAAAATCGGTTCATTATGAAGCATTAGTTTTGAGGTCTAATGTGTCTTTCATCTTTTATATAAGCGCAAAGATAAATGATTATCTTTCCACTGGTTAATAATGCATCGTTTACTTGATAAATTTAATGACCGCGACTTTTATCATCGACGATTCAAATGAATATTTATTGCCTATACAAATTTTTGCCCTTTTATTCAATATTTTATAATTTTATAATTTTATATACTAAATAATTATTAAAAAACTTGTTTTTGACTTTAGAATCTATAGATGATTAAAAGTGAGTCTTCTTTTGTATCTGTCATGCGCAGATCTGTAATGACATGCGCATTAACATCCCTATGGTTCAAATAGTCCAAAAGTCATGCGCAAATCCCTGCCATGCGCATTACGAATCCATATGACTAAAACAGCCCAAAAGTATCGCAATCAGTTCGAAATCAATCTAAATTCGAAATGTAGGACAAAAAAAAAATTGCCTGTGTGAATGATGGTTAAATTAAATCAGAGACTTGCATTTTATTTTTGAATATCACTCACTATTCCGAATGTAAGAAAATGAAAATATTGATGAAAATATTCTTGGAAATTTATACACTGCGCCGTATATCAAGTTTGTGTGATAATTTTATATCCAAGGGGAAAGCAGATAAGTATTAAAAGAACGTTAGGTAGGAATGGTGTAAGATTTCGTATTAGCTTAAACGCCGATTAGGTGTTGGTATAGGTAGTTGAGATGAGGTAGTAACCGTGGGAAGATTATTTTCTTATACTCATGTACTTAACTACTTAATAAGCTGTCATCTTCCAGCCCGAGCAAAGATACTGGTTAGATATACATATAAAACCCACACACTCCAAAGATATTATGACTTGTACATTAGGAAAGTCTATTATCTTACAAGTAACTTCTCGATGTTTCAATAATAAAATATCTTTAAGTGCTGTAGACCAACTTTTTTGCAGGAACGAGAACAAGTTTCTTGAAAAGTAGGAAACTCAACTAAAGTGGAACTTAATGCATTATTGGCATTATTGTCACGAAGAGTGTGAGACTGCGATAAATTAATTATGGGTTAACCGGCACAACGAACTTAGGCGTTTTGATATACGTTTGAGAGAGGTTCTATACGCTTCTTGTAATAAGCAGAAGATACTACGTTCTTCGTGGAGGGTAACTCTCTCTCTCTCTCTCTCTCGTCTGACATCATTATTACCCTTATCCTTATTGCCTATCGATTGCTTCTTGTGCCGGTTTAACGATAATGGATTTTCATTGAAACACCGTAATTACACGTTCATTTAGCTCGAGTTTACTTGTGAGCCGAATATTAAAATAACATCGTGAAAAAATAAATTATTTACTCATTATTACAATTAGTATCCATCATTTTACAGTGTTTATCATTAATGAACCGATTTTTAATAATTTTTCAATCTATACCTGTGTCTTGATTTATTTACTAAACTTTGCTAGGTGATTCAGACGCTAAATGATGCGCGCGCATAATATGTTGAGCACGCATTGTTCGACGATGCGCGCGCATAATATGTTGCGCACGCAACGTTCGACGATGCGCGCGCATCTTTGGACGCTATCAAACACTATACAGAAAAGTTAGAGAAAAAGTTAAATAATTAGTGTTAATTACAATAATGATTTACATGGAAATTTTGGAATAGAAACAGGAAACTTGAGAGTTGGCACGGGTATAGAATTTTACTGCACAATTATACACTTCTCTGAACGTTAGCTGAGAATGATAACGATGCTATTTTCCTATGCTTCTCAATTAAAACCGAGAGGAATCGAGAGCAAGGCGATTTCTGGCGAATTAACCCCTAACCTTTGCTCGTTAATTCCCTCGTGTCCCCAGACTCGATCTGCAATGGTCACTGTTATTGCGTCGATTTCTCCCAAGCAGCCATCTTCGATTCGACACTCCGACAAGTTTTGTTTCAGACAAAGAGAGAGAGAGAGAGAGAGGAAAGTTTCGTTTACTGTTCCTAAAATTCATTTGTATCGGAGGAAAACTGACTCTCTCTCTCTCTCTCTCTCTCTCTTTGAGATAACTGCGCGAGTGAGAATGCAGAAAGTGCTGGACCATGGCCAGGAATTTATCCAGCCTGCAGGTACTCACTCCACACCGTGGGGTTCCATGTAAACGCTGTATTTATTGCCTCGTTCCCAATGTAAATGCGCGTGCCATGGATTATTGAGAACTGATCTTCCGGCACCCATGGAATAATTCGAGTCTCTAGTCCTAGACGCCATGCCACACGCTATTATTGTAGGATTAAGTACCCACTACTCGGTTCTTGAATTCTCCCGCTACTGGCTGCTATCGGCATTTGCAATACCATCGCAATATAATAGTAGGTTCTCACGAGAAATCCTCCAAGGTTCTTCAATTTACTTACCATTCCAAGATCAGATATTTTCTCAGTTTAAAATTCATTTTCCCGGTTGAATAAATCATCTCTTGTATATACTCACTCCATCAAGGATGAAAAAAATCTCCTTTTTATAATTTTTCTTTCCGAATTGGAAAAAAATCGTTCAATGTCGGATATGAAAATTACACATACATTGAAAAAAAAACTGCGTGCTTATAATGCGTGCAACTAAAACTGTTCTAGTTCGAACTTTTTCTAATGGATAGAAACTCTAGTAACTTTTACAAATTATCAATTATCCGCTTACTTGGAAAAGTTACTAGAGTTTTAAAAAGGCGTGTCATTAGTCAATGTAGTTCACTAGAGTGACGAAACTAGTGACTCTCACTCTACGTGTCAAAATAAGTTACTAGAATTTATAAAGGTTCGTTACACAATTTCAAAATTACTTGAGTGACAAATGTTTAGTGACACTCGCTATTTTTTTGGTTTAATAAAATAGTTTCATTCTTATAAGCGAATAAACTCTAGTATTTCCTTAACGCTTCGTGCCCCAAAAATTACTAGTGTTTTAAGGAAGCTATTACTTATTCGAAACAATAGTTACTAGAGTGTCAAAAATCTAGTAATTTTTAAAATTAAAGAAACAAAATTTAAGAAATTAAACTTATCTAGTAACTTCAGTTAAACACTTTATCTTAAAGTTAATAAAATCTAGTAACTTAACTTTATAAATGTTCGTTAAACAATACGAAAGTTATTAAAGTGACGAAACTCTAGTAACTTTTCGTTTAATTTTAACAATAAGAGTCAATAGAGTTTTAGAAAGTTTAGTTACTCAACAAAACAGTCACTATAGTGACGAAACTCTAGTTAGTTTTACTCTACATTTAGTAACAAAAGTTACTAGGATTTATAAAGGTTCGTTAAGCAATATAAAAGTCACTATAGTGACGAAGCTCTAGTTACTTTTACTCTACATTTGGTGACAAAAGTTACTAGGATTTATAAAGGTTCGTTAAGCAATATAAAAGTCACTATGGTGACGAAACTCTAGTGTCTTTTACTCTACAATTGGTGACAAAAGTAACTAGGATTTATAAAGGTTCGTTAAACAATATAAAAGTTACTAAAGTGACGAAACTCTAGTACTTTCTTGTTTAATCTTATTAACAATGAGAGTCAGTTTAGAAAGTTTAATTCAACAAAACAGTCACTATAGTGACGAAACTCTAGTTACTTTTACTCTACATTTAGTAACAGAAGTTACTAGGATTTATAAAGGTTCGTTAAGCAATATAAAAGTCACTATAGTGACGAAACTCTAGTTACTTTTACTCTACATTTGGTGACGAAAGTTACTAGGATTTATAAAGGTTCGTTAAACAATATAAAAGTTACTAAAGTGACGAAACTCTAGTACTTTTTCGTTTAATTTGAACAAAAAAAGTCACTAGAGTTTTAGAAAGTTTAGTTACTCAATAAAATAGTTCAAACTTATTTATTTTTATACACATAAAATAGGGGAAGTGAGTAAAAAAAAATGGTGAAATTGTGAATGAATTATTATAATTGTAAAATAAATGGTAAATATATTTTTGTTAATTTCAAACAATGTTTTTCGGATCTTTTTCCACCTGAACAAGAATATTATTTTATTCTCTATTTTTAATCTCTTAGCAACAATTAAATTTATTACAATTTATTTTAAGTTTAAGGCAAATGGTAACTATTATATAATATTAGTTTTATAACGTAATAAAAAAAAAACCTAAAGACTTTTGTTTACCTATACGAATAAAACATTCTTTAACCGATAATTAACAGACATGAGTTGAATTCCTCCACTCAAGCGTATTCAATTAACGATCGTTAAAATGAAACTAGAAAAGTCAGCCTGCGGCGATGTTTTTCCTCAATAAAATGTAGCTAAATGATCTCAGGGAAATTTACATTTATTTTTATACGATTGTTCTTTCCTTTATTTCTAATTAACTCTTTTTTTTCAAATATTTTTTCCCTCCTTTTTCTTTGCAATTTGTTGTCAATTGCATTTTTATGTCTCTATATACTTTTCTTTTTTGTTTTTCAGTGCGGGTAAAATTAAGGAAGAATTTGCTTTTAATTTTCTATTACTATTTTTCTACGAAGTTTATTATTTTTTTGTAAAAAAAAACGAATTAAGGTGAACTGGTCATGATATACGTGAGTCAATAATAATGTAGTTAAGAATTCTTCGATTACAATTCTCAATAATAATTTTGTTTCCTTGAAAATTGCATATTATGAAGAATATGAGTGACTTTATACAATTTTTTTTCCTCTGCTGTTTTTTTTTCTTTTTGATATGAAAGATTTTATTGAAGTGTAATACTAAAAAAACTGTAAATTAATTACTATTTACAAAGTAAAACCGCAACTGTATGCAGTTTCTGTCAATTTTTACTTATTTTCGCAGTAAAATTTATTAATTTTCCTAAAATTTACTTCGGAAATAATGTAAAAATTGAGACAGAAATTCCAGGCACGGTTTTAATTTGTAAAAATAGTAAAAGTAACTTTATATTTTTTCCGTGATAGTAAAAAGAAGAAACTATTTGATTTGTGCTTCCTTTTTGTTTGTAGTTTCAATTTGTTTATTTTCTCTTATTAGAGTAATAATTAACTAACAGAAAGGATAAATATTTCTCGTTGTGGTTCTTACTTGAGTTGAGAATAATGCGCGCGCCGCACATTACGAGTGGGGGGAAGCAAGAACCAATCAATAAGCGCGCGTCCTTCTCCCACTCTCTGCCCATTAAACCCTCCTTCATTGAGGCCTCATCTCTATTTAGTTTCTAAATTCTAAACAATTGGATTTTTTATTCAGGACTTTTTTTTCCTGTTCTATCAGTTTTTACCCAAAAAGTAAGAGAAAGAAGATTATTCGAAAAAAAGGAAGAATGTTATTGCAAATTAATTTTTTTCATTCACCCTTTTTCATTAGATTGTATACATTACAAGCTTTGGTGGTAGTCACAACCACTATCGTAGATTAACGACTTGTTTGCTTTCAATTTATGTTCATCCTGCCGATTTTGCAATCTCTTGTCATCATTTTATGCACTTAGCCGTTAACTGCATCTTTTCCTTCATATCTTTGTGGCAAGTCTTCTTGAAGGTGCAAGATCGTACCAGTCAATGTGATCAAGAATCGATCGACGACGAAGCATCTGCCAGCGAAATTACTTCGCCCACTAAAGAAATATATATATATAGCCATGAAGAAATATATATATATGTAAGATGAGCGTAGGGAGTAAAATATATAGAACATCGCTTTCTAGCGAATACGACCAATGGGGTATGAGGGAGGAAGGAAAAACTACGAGTGGAAAAGATCAGAAAATCATGAAACGAGATAAAGACGTGGCACTTACGTTCCCTTCTCCATCGCCAAGATCAATTTGCGATTCCGAACGTACTCATGCACTCGACCTTTTTCGAATCGACTCAAAGTATGTAGAGGAAACTCACAAAAATGTAACGACCGGAAGTTCCTCGACGAATGTATTCCGCGAAACGTTGCACTTACATTTGAGATGGATGACGACAAGGACCATGAATTCTCTCTCTCTCTCTCTCTCTTTCTCTCTCTTTTCCATTTAGGCAGAGAAAATATTGACATTTCCGAAAAGAAAGAAGGGGGAAAAATTTGAAAAAGAAAAAGAAAAGTTCTCAATGAAGGAGGGCTTAAGGATAATGCGCGCTTCTATTGATTCCCCCCCACTCCTAGTTTCTTCTTTTCAAGGAAATTTTTTCTTTTATAATAAAACATTGAAAATCAGAGAAGGTGAAAATTGCATTAACAGTAAAGACAAAATAATAAACTATCACTCTCGCAACGGAAGTGAATAATTCCGCAAGGTAACTTTTAATAGGATGTAACGCGTAACAGCTTTCGAGAAGTTTATTTGCTCGAGGGAATTTCTTTTCCACCTCTATATAGAAACGTGGATGATTCTAGAAATTCTATATTTAAATCATGATGTTTGAATTAAGTTCAAGAGTTAATTATTCCTTAGACAGAAGCTCAGAAAAAAGTCATAACTGTTATGATCTCTAAATCTTAACGTCCATAGAAGGATTCTAAATTTGTATAGGTTAATGAATGCTTAATGCCTCTTTCGTCACTTTCCTAAGAAACCTCGTCTCAAAATGATCCACTTTTGATTTAAAATAGGATCAAAAGTGGATCATTTTGAGTTCAGGTTATTTTTGAAATGCTGCAAAAATCTGTGCTCATTTTAAATTTTCTATGGTAGTTGGAAGTTTATTTCAAATTGAAAATTAACTCTAGAAATTACAACATCCTTAAGCCCTCATATGTAGAATTACAACTTGGGGTAAAAAACAACCCCAAAATTGTTTCCTTACTGGAATGTTTATATTTAACGCAAAATAACTCTATTATATGTCATTTTCTTCGTTTCTTAATCAGCAAAAAGGTAGCTTTTTTGTTTTTTCGTAGAATTAAAAAATAGGGTCAAAAAGTTACAAAAAACCCCTAAAAAACAGAAAATTTGCACACAAAAATGACATTTTTTATGAAAAATATTGTAAATTTTAAACAATTTAATTTTTTTATTCCAGTGAAAATTTTATTTTACTTAGCTACACTCGAACTACAACTGGGGTAGTTTTTTACCCCAGTTAAATTCTGAATTAAGTACCATCACAATTTTATTATTGACAGAAATAATTCTCGTGATTTGACACTTTATGAATATTAAAATCAATTGCACTGAATTTGTTTTTTACTGAATTTGTTTTTTAAAGAAAAAATTTTCTACGTAATTAAAATAATATTTCGTTTTTTAAATTTGATTCTATTTTTGGAACGATGAGTGAAATGGAGTTTTTATTTAGAATTTTATTTTATTCACCGTTTATGCGAGTATATAATATATATATATATATATAGTTTTCGTGCAATGATGGTGTCCTTTTGTATTTTGAACGGCATTGTGAATATTTAAACGTCATGGGATCAATGAAAACCGGATATTGCGTAAGGGAAACGTAAATGAGTAAACGAGTCAACGAGGAAACTGCTGTTATGCATGCGAGAATTCGATCGTCTTTCAATTTGATGCTGAGTTATCGTAATATCGTGACATGAGGGTCGCGTGTTGAATCAATTCTTCTAGGAAAATATTAATCGTTTTCTATTTAAAAATCCCTCTTTCTCTATTTCTTATTTACTCCGCTGTTTTTTCTAATCCAGCATTTGAAGAAAAATCAATTTCACAAGCAATTTAAATAGTCAGAATAAAAATACCAATTCATTTACCAATTTATTTATTTACATCAATAGATTTATTTATTTACCAATTCATTGGCAAACTTCACAGCGTCTAAAATTGCAGCATTATTGCCTCAATATTACCTCATTTCTGCAATTCTGCAATATTCCAGCAAGCTTAAGTGCTTCAGTGGAGGAAAAAAGAATCTTTTTATTTCACGATTTTTGTGACAAATAATGAAACGAGTTTTTGACTTTTTCACTTTATCCAAATGTCTATTTAACCATAAATTTTTATTTAACCGAATTTCTATTTAAAATTTAAACAAATTATTATTAATACAACGATTATTATAGTTAATTAGATATAATGTTCTAAATGAACATTCTTCGAAATAGAAATAAAGTTAAACGAAAATTGAGTTAAATAAAAATTGAAAATAAAAATTCGGCTAAATAAAAATTTCTTTTTATTAAACTTTAAATAAAAATTTTCTCAAAAGAAACAAGCTGTCAAAAATTTGGAATAATTATTTATTTTTTCATTTCATTAAATTTTTTTTCGTCAAATTTCAATTATTCAGACTTTAATATTTTTTTTTTATTTATTTATAGTTTTGTATAAAGAAAATGTCGGAAATATTGAGGAAAGAAAAGAAAATGTTTCGTAAAATACTTCTGCATAGTTGTAGGTGGAAAATCGTTCAATGTAGTCTGTATATATATCACAGTCTTGCAGTTTCACAGAGAGATGGCGACAGCTTGTGCTTATATATCGCTCTTCATCAATAACGTTAATTGATTTCACTTATATCACAATATTCTCGCTTCATGTAGCACGTGATGACGATAATCAATATTTCTTTTGAGCTAATGAATTTTCTATCAAAAGTACATTAGAGAAACATTTTTAATCTCTGGACCAATTATTCACGAATTTTGCTAATAGATAATAATTATACATTTAAAATTTAGTTTATTATTCTAAAAAAGGTTCTAAATTAGAGCTGATTTCGGTATTAAAATAGAACCAAATTACGATTCAGTAGTAAAATTGGTACTAAATTCGTACCTTTCTTTTTACAGTGTAAATATCTTACATAGTATTTAATTAAAAATACCTTTTTTTTTATTAAAGTCAAGAAAACAACAATTTTTAAAAATGTTTTTTTTTATAAATTATCATTATATATAAATCGTTATAACAAATAGAAATATAAATCGTTAAAAAATATATAAATCGTTGAGAGTTAAATTTTTTGCAAGCGTAAAGAAAATGATTCTCATGTGGCAATTTTTTTTTTTTTAATTCATGATTCACTGAATTTTTCAATAGTTGAAACTATCGAAATTGAAAAAGAGATTTTGCAGTAATCTATATACAACCGATGAAAACCGTTCTCGACGAATTCGTTATGTCCTGCGTTTATTTTGAAAAAAATGTCCACAATGAAATCACAATGAAAATCGAACAATTGAAGCGAATAGAATTGTCGGCCACGACGTACAATGTACAGCAATCAGGTCAGTGATTACGATCACTGCCTAACCACGTGGTTATCTCTCTCTCTCTTTTTTTTCTGTGTTATCTTTTCTTGTTATGTCATCCTTTCTTTTTCTCCCATTTATCCAAAAAGACCGCGTGGATTCAGTTTTTTTCTCCCCAATATTATCATTAAACGATTCATTTTTTATTCTTTTACTTTCCGAATTTTTCTCACACGTGTAGAAATCGGCAAGGTAATGATTATTGGGCATAAAATGGTCCTATCTTGGTAGTACCTGTTAAAATAACCTAGTTTTATCTTAACTTGGACCAAATAATTATTTAAACAAAAATTATTTAAACAATAATTATTTAAACAAATAACTATTGTTACAATCATTGTTAGAATAATCATTTCATATTCATTTTTATCTGTTACTTTAAATTGTATTAAACAAAAAAATTAAACGAACTATTTAAGAGATTTATCAACTAACCAGCATAGAGCCACTTTTGACCCAATGTACACGAATAAATAAAATAATAGAAAAAAATTACCAGCCACTTGAAGAAATTAATATTTTTTATTGTTATTTAAAGAAATTGAAACAATAGATTATAATCTACAGTTTGGAGTAACATTGGCGCAAACTAGGCGGAATAATGGCAGTTATTTTTCTCCTAAAAGAAGAAAAGTAAAAAAAAGATTCTTTGGAGGAAATGCAAAATTCGTATTTTGTATAAAAAAAGGAAGAAACAAGCATTAAGTTATTTATCAACTAACCAGTATTGAGCCCGTTTTGGCCCAATATACACTAATGAATAAACTCACATAAATAAATTGCCCACAGTTGAAGAAAACAAGATTCTATTTTTTTTCGACTAAATTCCATCAATAGATTATAATCTACAGTCTAGAGTAACATTGGCGCAAACTAGGTGGAATAATGGCAGTTATTTTTCTCCTAAAAGAAGAAAAGTAAATAGATCCACTATGCTGTTTCTTGGAAGGAAATGCAAAATTCGTATTTTGTATAAAAAAAGGAAGAAACAAGCATTGAGTGATTTATCAACTAACCAGTATAGAGCCTGTTTTGGCCCAATGTATACTAATAAATAAAATCATATAAACAAATTACCCACACTTGAAGAATACGAGATTCTATTTTTTTTAGAGATTCAAACAATAGATTATAATCTACAGTTTAGTTTAGAGAAACATTGGCGCAAACTTGGCGGAATAATGGCAATCATTTTTCTCCCATTGGTATGCGATTTTTAACATTGAAATTTGAGCGAATTGTATTGAATTAATTTTCGAAATTGATTTAAACAAATGGGATTAATTTATAAATTGTATAAATTGCTCCCAGTTAGTTTGTCACAAATATGTTCCATAATTAATGAATTTTTTTATTTATTTTTTTGCTCTCCCTAAAATTTTAGAAAAAATCATTTTAGGACCTAGTTACATTGTAAACCAAGGACCTAGTTAATACACGGGCAAAATAGATATAGGACCCGATTAGGACCAATTTTCAATTTCCACTCGGGAAATTGAAACGAATTTTTGTTCATATATTTAAATAGCAAAAAATGGTAAATTCACTTTTGTGTTTGTTTTATTGTACGGAAGTTTGTTTTGTGAAAAATTTTTAATTTCCACAATATATTTTTGCATATTGAAAAATGAAAAAGGTGAAAGGTTACTGGGACTCGCTAAAAAGCTCAATTGTTTCGTGTCAATGTTTTGGCTGAAACATCCCAGAGCGCTTTAGTTTTAAAGCGACTCGGCAGTCGAGCTCGTTTGTAATTATGATTTATGTGAGGGTAGTTTTGCCGCAGACGGACCTCGTTGTTTTGGCGAATGCAGGTAATTGAAATTCGGTGTTTTGTAAATTTTGCAGTGCCTGCCGAGCGGTGAGAGAGAGAGAGAGAAAGGCTGAGGAAAAAAGACGCTAAAAAGGGGGATGAAAAAGGAAAAAAATGATGATAAAAGAGAGAGTGAGAAAGAGAGAGAGAGAAAGAGAGAGAGAGAGAGTGAGAGAGAGAGAGAGTTCTTTTAAAGGCCGAAACTACTGACCACTCGTTTGTTTTGGGTCACCCTCTCTCTTTTTATCCATTACTCTTGTTTATCTCTCTTCTATTCTCCCCCTTTTTGCGATTAACTATCTCCCTTTCTGCTGCACGTTTTATTGACTGAATCTAGTAATTAACAACGTGCGATAATTAATTCGATTGAATTTCGTTTCATTTACTGGACCTGTAGCTAGCGCGGTAAATTGCCGTGTATTTTCCCCGTGGGGACAGACTTGTATTAGAAAAAAAATCCCTTTGTGAGAGAAAGTGGGAAATCATGCAGTGGTATTTATTCTTCGCTGAAAATCGTTAGTTTGATTAAAATTATTAGAAATTCCAACAGGCGACAATCATTTATAAAAATTTTTCTAATTCTACTGGTATTTCTGATATAAAAGTTTAGAAAGAATTTTTCAAAGTGAGAGGAAAATTTTTCACTTCTAGAAAACTATTTTCATATTTTCATAAATAGTGATAAAAAACTGTAGATCTCTATCGTTTGATTATGAATTTCCTTTCATTTTCATTTTCTTTCATGTCCTTTTATTTTATGATTCGATATTTTTTTTTTCATTTAATTGTTTTCCTACTGATAGGATATAGTATGGAAAAGCAGTGTGATTTTGTATATTTGTGGGCAAACATTTTCTGGGATAATAATGTTTGTTATCGACTCTATACGATTTGTTCTTCTTTTAACTATACAAGAAAAGAGAATAAAGCGCAGAGAAAAAAGCAGTGAAAAAACGAAAAAAGAAATAAACGATGCACACTGGTCGACAGTGATTTAACGCTGGAAGGTAAACGTCCTGTGTCGCGCGTCAGTAAAGTGATAAAACTTGACGCTCGTTTCTGACTCTTTCATTTACACCTTCCAAAATATATACCAGATTACAGGAAGGTATTTTTTTTTTTTTGCAAATACAGATAAAAATTGTGTCAGTGAATATTTTGACAATTTTTTCATCCTTTTTCAATATATGTGCTATATACACCAAAAAGATATAATCTCTCTCAGCCCTATACTTATTTGGTTTAAAAATAAATTTTATTTGATTCAAAGAAAAATTTTATTTGCCCCAGGTGTGCGATTTTGTAATTTCACTTTGACTTTCGATTCGATATTGACTTTGATTTTTACTTTAACTGTGACTTTGACTTTGACTTTGACTTTGACTTTGACTGTGACTTTGACTTTGACTTTGACTTTGACTTTGACTTTGACTTTGACTTTGGCAAATAGAAATTTTATGAAACTACAAAGGTGTTTCTAAATTAGTCAAAGTCAAAGTCAAAGTCAAAGTCAAAGTCAAAGTCAAAGTCAAAGTCAAAGTCAAAGTCAATATCGAATCGAAAGTCAAAGTGAAATTACAAAATCGCACCCCAGAAAAATATTTTATTTCTCCTGAATAAAATTTTCAATTGAAAACAAATAAATAATATTACATTTAATTTAAATAAAAGCATTTTCTACAGATGTAGAGGATAATTTTGAGTAAAGGGGAATAACAAATGAAACCATATGGTTTTAATTCAAAGCGCGAGTGACCGTAACATTAAAGTGATTAAATCGCGCAGTAGAATGCCAATATGAAATTACACACGGAATGTAGACATTACTGGATCATATTGGGTTACGGCAACTCTTACATGTTTTAACCAGAGTTTGAATGGGATACTCGCGGGGAAACAGCCTTTTAAAAATCTCGCAAACACCGGTTCAACGCGCACAGTATCGTTTGGCTGAAAAAAAAAAAAAAAGAATTTAATGCCCATCAAGTGTCAGAAATATTGCGGAGATAACATTTCAAACTGTCCTTGAGGGAATTTCACGTCGTCAGAAAAAATGCTTTCATAAAAATTTTTTTTTAAATCTTTTATCTGATTCTCAGTGTGTTCAATTTTTAGAGAAATATTGTCAATATTCGTTACAAGTCTTTGATCGATATAATTTTATTACTATTATTATTCAGAGTTGCCACCAAAAATTTGATTTTGCTTTTTCCTTATTTCCAGCGAAAGAATTTTGAATTTTTCCCTAAACCTTAAAAAAAAATTGAAGGGGAGTTTAATTATAAAAAAGATCATTTTTAGAAGCCTAAACTATTATTATTATTATTATTATTATTATTGATTATATATGATTTAATTAATTTCTTATCTTTTGTTTTTACTAATTATGTTAATTACTTTTTATGAGTTTTTAGTATTTTTACTATTTTTGTTATTTAATTATTATTATTATTATTATTATTGTTATTATTATTATTTTTAGTATTATTATTACTATCAGTATTATCAGTAATATTTCGGGTCAATATGAAAAGAACAGCGTTTGAAGTGTATTCGTCCGTAAATTTAAAGGATTAATATTTTTTTGTTTTTGCAACGAATATTAATCAAAAAAACGAAATTTCGTGTGATTGAATTTTCTCAGTGAAAGAGTTGGCCGAGTTTAATTAATCATGCAAATTGTGGACAGTGTTAAATTTCGGGGACGAATCCCGTATGGTAATGCTGTTAATTCACAATACGGACGATGCGGCTAATGCACGATACAAATCCTGTTATCGATTACCGTTTTGCAACGTACGAACCAACTGTTTATTAAGGCTAAATTATTCCATTTGTCGAACTGATTACGAGATCATAAATCACACCCATGGAATATCTGAAAACTATTTATCCCCTCAAAAGCGTATTGATGATGATGATGAGGATTCTTCCAAAGAAAAAGAAAAAAAAAAGAAAAAAAACTGACAAATTTCTTTTGACAACTATAATCAAAAATTCGACTCGAATTCTCGCTTTTGATTTCAGTGGAAAATACCACGAAAATGAAACAAAAAAAAAAGAACT
>JUFY01029560.1:0-10074 GCA_001855655.1 Leptopilina clavipes | reverse complement strand
AATTATATTATATATAAAATTTTAAATTTTTTATTAAAAATTAATAATAAAAATTTCTATTTAAAAAAATTTTTGTACTCGCGCCATACACTATACCCATACCTACAGTAGTCAGACCCAATTCATGCACAGACAAACCAGACGTACCTTACCTACTCACAGACTCTCACTCGACGCGTAGTCCGTACGTATCGCGGTGTTCCCCCACTCTACCACCCGTGAGTCCCGAGCGGTATCTCGCGAACGCGAAGTCCCTCGCGACTCTAGATACGATTTTTGGTTTTTCTTAACCCTTCCCCACCCTTTACATAACATTTAAAATTTTTACTCGCGATATTTCGCGGTTTTTCGCGGTTTCTTGGAATATTTCGCGGTTTCTCGCGGTTTTCCTATATATACTCATGATAATTCACGGTTTACCATATATTCGCGACTTATTATACTAATTCGCGGATATTCGCGGTTTTTTATATAATTCGCGGTATTTGATATAATTTCGCGGTTTTTCGCGGTTTGACCTACAAACTCGCGATATCTTAATAATAGTCGTATCGACTCGCGGTTTTTTGCAAACCATATTAATTTTTCGCGTTTTTCCATAATTCTGAATTCAATATTACAATTTTCATGCTATTTCTTAAATTTTTCTTGGTTTCTTTCCAAAATGAATTCTGAACAATTCCCAACCGATTTAAAAGGTGACGAATTAGAAATATTTCTGTTACAAGAAGAAAATAAGGACTTGATGACCACTGTTACTTTAAATTCTCATAACATTAAATATTTACGAAAACAAATTAAAGCTTTAGCCGAAGAAAACAGAAATTTAAATAAAATGCTAAAAATTTATTGTCCCATTCGACCATTCCAGGAAAAGAAACTTTAATCGAAGAATTGGATTTTGCTTTCACAAAGCTTACAATCTAAATTTTAATTTCTTTAAATTTTTTTTTAAACAATCCAATTTCTTATAAAAATCTTTTTTAATTCTTTTCTTTTTTTTTGGGTATTATTATAAATTATTAAAAATGAATTCCGGAATGGTTAGAAAAGATTTGGTCACATGTCCTTATGACCCTTCTCACAGAATTCTTAAAGAAAGAATAGTAAGACATTTAATTAAATGCAGAAGTAATAATTATCCAGAATCCGAAAAAATGACAGAGTGCCCCATCAATAAAAAACATATAGTTAGAGAAATGGAGCTAGAATATCATTTATCTACTTGTCGAGATACAGTTATTAACGGTTATCTCTATTGAAATTGTTTCTTCGAAAAAAGAAATTAATTTTTTTTTATATAAAAAAAGATAAAAACAATTTTATAAATAAAATTAAAAGACAAAAATTATAAAAAAACAATGCAACTATCTTAAATAAAATTAAATAAAATTTTATAAAACAATTGTCTTAAATGAACAAGAAATTATTAAAGCAACTATCTTAAACAAAAGACAAATATTCTAAACAAAAATAAATAAAATAAAAGCAACTATCGAAAATTTAAAAAAAAAAATAATTATTTTAAACATTTTTAAACTGAAGTTGATACAATTATATTATGAAAGGTGCTAATAAGGTTAAAAATCTAGATATTAATTATCTAATGAAAGAACGTTCTGTTTCTTGTTTTAATTCTAATCCTATCCTTATAGGTTATAAATCCAAAAAAAGAATTGTAATCAAATTTCCAAAATCCAAACCTTCCTTTATGGCATTATTAAAGAAATTATTTTGAATACAGAAATTTTTAATCAAATAACTTGATTTCAAATTTTTTGCAACTCATATGCGCAGTTATATGAGATACATTTATTAAATGAGTAAATATAACCGCAGCCTTGAGTATCAAATTTTTTCCTTAATGTAAAAATTGGAAATTACTATTTTTATATATAAAAATTTTAATTTTTTCAAATCTCATCTCTCGAATAGAAAAATTATTTTATTTTAGAAGAGTTGAAATTTATTCCAAATGAATAATCCTATTTTATCCCAGAAAAAGTCCTCTAATAGAAGACAAAGAGGAAACAGAAAATTTGAAACGTTATCTAATACTTCCATAATTTATAATAATTTAATAAAACCACCAGTAAAAATTGTACCAACTGCAGTAATTAAACCTATTATTCAAGAGAAACCAAAAGAATTTTTTACTCAAAACATAGAATTTATTGAAATTGATTTGCCTATAGATGAAACAATTTTAATAAGAACCAGAGCTTATCACGAAGAAAGTAGAATAAGGAATCTAGTTATCCCAGATCCTATGATAATTGACATTACAAGTGATAACGAAGACTTATAATTTTTTTTGTTTTTAGTGTCAGGCTACTTTACAACTCCCAAACGGCTTAGTAAAAACCAGAGGAAAAAATATAATAAAGACCTCGCAAAATTAAAGGCCCTTAACGGAGAAAAGTGGATACCTTTAGAAGAATATAGGCGACAAAAATGGGAAGCTGAGGACAGATTAAAACTACCCATCAATCCCCTCCCTGTTCTCACTGAAGAAACAGAAGAAAATTCGGATATAGATCCAGACGTATATAGGAGTTTAAACTTAGACGCTAAAATAGTTTTAATGCGTAGGAATCTATGCAAACATATGCAAGTTTCTAAAAAATTGTATTATATGTTTAGATGAGTGGAAAAACTCATATAAAATACCTAAAAAAATTAATAATAATATTAACACTGACCACCATAAAGTTTTACAATAAAAAAATCTTATATAGAAAATTTTTCTCCATGTTACTTAAAACACTCTCTTTCCCTTATAATATTTCATGGGTGATAAAAGAATAACACGTTCTGAAGCTAGAAAAAATTCAGCATTATCACAAGAAGTAGAAGAATTTAATCCTTTTATAACTACTAAAGAAATTTCTAGATCACCAGAACGAAAATTAGAAGATCTTAATTCATCTTCGTTTGAAAATTCCTCTAATAATTCAGACTCTATTTTAGAAATAGATTTAATTATTTTAGGCGATAATAACGATAACAATATGGCTTTACCTGTTAATCAAACTGTCAGTTTAACTGACGCACTTAAAATTGTACCAGAATTCGATGGTTCTAATATCTCAGTTAATGAATTTTTAAGAGGTTGTACTGAAGCTAAGTCTATGATAGGTGAAAATGCTGAAGGCAATTTAAAAAATTAATTAGAACAAAAATTTACGGTGAAGCCAGGGAAACAATTATAGGTCAAACATTTGACACTTTAGATGCATTAAGTACCTTTTTTAGAGATATTTACTCAACAAGTAAATCAGTAAAACAATTGTATGGAGAATTAGGTAATGAATATCAAAAAGAATACGAAAATGTATTAAGCTTTGCAAATAGAATTAGAGATATAGGTACTAGAATATTAGAATCTCAAAGAATTGCAACAGGAAATGTTACGGAACAATTCCGAAACGAAACACAAAATGACATAGTAGAATGTTTTAAGGAAGGTCTTCTTCCAGAAATAGAACAAAGGTTAGGGAACCAAGCGACAATTAACGATCTCATTAGAGATTCTATCAAAATTGAAAAAAAATTATTAGCGCAAAAAGAAAAAAGACGCGGTAATTTAGAAAAAACACATCGAAAAAGGGAAGTATATAGTTCCTTACCCGAAAAACAAAATGACAAAACTAAATTCTGCACTAACTGTAGAACAGACACACACAACACTGTAGATTGTAATAAAAATAATAGTATTATTAGTTGCCAAATTTGTGGTAGGAAAGGTCATTCGGCCTTAAAATGTTTTATAATTCAAGTATGTTCTGTCTGTAAAAGAACAGGACATACTGCAGAATTTTGTAGAGCAAGTGTATCTACAGCTTGCCAACTTTGTAACAAAACGGGTCATGAAGCTAAAACATGCTTCCAAAATCCCCTCAACAATAACACTAATGGATCTAAACATGAAAATCAATTAGAATCTAGGGCTCGTTTACAATGCGAGTCATGTAAAAAGATAGGGCATACAGCAGCTACTTGTTATAGTAGAACAAGTCAATTTAGAAATACTAACCAATCTAGGAACATAGAATGTGTCTATTGCAAACGAAAAGGACACAACATAGAAGAATGTAGGACACGCGCTTATCATAACAGCCAAAAAAATCAGGGAAACGAACAGAGTCCCCTTCGACAGAGCGCGAATCAAGGGACTTCAACCCTACCAAATCGCTCAGTGAACACAATGGAAACGGACAATCTTTTGTCAGAATTAATTCCATAAATGAAATCTCACAAAAATACAGTAAGTATATTAACATTTTGATTGGATTAAATTCAGAACCAATTTCTCTTTTATTAGACACGGGTGCTGAAGTTAATCTAATTAAACAATCAAAAATTCCTTTGAATAGTCGAATTAATACAGACAACATTTTTAAAATTTGTGGTATAGGAGGTAGTTCATTAGATACACTCGGATCAATAAAATTAAAGATCGCGGATCATGTTACTGAACTTTTAGTCATTCCTGACATTGTCCCACTTCCTTATGACGGAATATTAGGTACACGATTTTTCTTTGAAACCAAAAGTAAGTTAAACTTCAAAACACAAAAATTAGAAATAGGGAATTTTAGAGTTGGAATGAAAAGATTACCACTACCCTATTCACCTCCCAAAGAAGTTTACTATACAAATGAATCTGAAATGTGTGGTAGATTACCAGTACTAACGATTCAACACATTTCATCAGGAAAACGTAGATTATTTTTAATTGATTCTGGTTCAGAAGTGAATTTAATGAAAGAAAAACTCCTTACACCAACAGATAGATTCGATTCAAATAAGAAACAAATCTTGAGAGGTATGGGACCTGAATTAATTAAAACCCTAGGCGGTATGGATTTTAATGTCTTTGGTGTAAAGTCAGAATTTCAAATAATTGATGATGAAATTCCATTACCATGCGAAGCTATTCTGGAGCAAAATACTTCCAAGAAAGCCAAGCATCATTGATTTTGAATATTCCATTTTTATTGTAAATAATTCTAGGTATAATATTACTTACTTAGTTCGAAACTTTAAAGATTCTAGAGATCAACAGGTTTGTGAATTAGAAAAAGAATTAACGGAAACAAAGTCAAATGATGTAGACATCAAATCCAAAACCGAAAAAGAAAGTATAGGAGAAAAGCACATCTTTTTGGTTGCAAATACCGAAGTCAAAAAAGATCTCGATATTGATAATAGCGAAGATGATATTTCTCCTGACTTAGAAAGATTCATTCCCGAAGAAGAAACAAAAGTAAAATCCAAGGAAATAAATATTGAGAACTTTTTGCGTTTAAATCATTTAGAAACAGAAGAGAAAAATCATGTAATACAATTGATTAGGAAATACAGAAAACATTTCTTTCTTCCTGGTGATGAATTAACAGGAACAAATAAAGTTATGCATAGAATACCAACTACGATGATATTCCCGTATTTTCTAAACAATACAGATTTCCTCATTCTATGAAACAAGAAATATTAAAACAAGTAAAAGAATTATTAGAAGCAGGAATAATTAAACCATCAAATTCTCAATATAGTACTCCATTATGGATTGTCCAAAAGAAACCAGATTCTGAAGGCAATATCAAGTGGAGGTAGTATTAGATTTCAGATCTCTTAACGAAAAAACACTAGGAGACGCGTACCCATTACCCAATATTACCGAAATATTTGATCAGGTAGGGGGCGCTAAATACTATTCAGTATTGGATTTGGCTAAAGGTTTTCTTCAAATTAAAATGGATCCTAGAGATGCTCATAAAACAGCATTCAGTACCCCTTTTGGTCATTATGAATTCACCCGTATGCCTTTTGGACTTAAAACCGCTCCCGCTACTTTCAGCGACTTATGGACGAAGTTTTAAAGGGTTTACAAGGTGAAATTCTTTTTGTATACCTCGATGACATTGTAATTTATGCAAACAGTATCGAAGAACACGATAGGAAATTAAATCTGTTAATTGAACGACTAGATGATGCAGGATTAAAACTTCAAATAGATAAATGTGAATTTTTAAAAAAGGAAGTTTCTTATTTAGGACATGTATTAAGCGAAAAAGGATTAAAAGTAGACCCTAAAAAAGTCGAAGCTGTTCGAAAATTTCCTGATCCTAAAAATATTAAAAATATTCGTGAATTCTTAGGTTTAGCAGGTTATTACAGAAGATTCATCAAAGATTTTTCAAAAATTGCGAAACCCCTTACCAAATTATTACAAAAAGACATCCCTTTTGAATGGAATGAACAAGCGGATGAATCTTTTAATATTCTCAAAAATCTTTTGTGTAATGCTCCATTACTTCAATTCCCCGATCTAGATAAACCATACAACGTAACTACTGACGCATCAGGATATGCGATAGGAGGAATATTATCTCAAGGAGAAATAGGCAAAGATAAACCTATTGCATATTTCTCAAGAGTCTTACGCGGTCCCGAAATCAATTACGAAGTATATGAAAAAGAAGCTAAAGCCGTAGTTGATTCAGTAGAAGCATTTAGGTCATACGTGTATGGTAGAAAAATAACAATTTATACAGATCATCAACCTTTAGTATGGTTCAAAACAGCTAGTTTAAACACGCGAATTCAAAAATGGCGGTTCAAATTCTCAGAATATGATTACACAATCATTCATAAATCTGGGAAAATGAATACTAACGCTGACGATCTTTCAAGAAATCCCACAGAACAAGCACAAATTCACGTTTTAACTAGAAGACAAAAAAAGATTCAAGAACTAGAAATCCCTAATCCAATTCCTGAACCTATCCCATCAACATCAAAAGAAAATGAATCCCTTAAAAATCACCCACCAAAAAGTAGGTATCCTAAACGAAATAAAGTAAAACAAGTTCCTACTTATGCCGAAAGTAATGATTCTGAAGAAGAATTTACTTCAGCTAAACCCATCCCACTTCCAAGAAAAAGAAAAGATTCAAGTCCCAATCCAGAAAATAAAATTGTAGAAAATCCTCAGCCATTGCCAGATAGGGAAAACATTACACAAAGACACCCTATCCCACTAACAAAAGCAAGAAAAAGAAAGGATTCACATCCAAAATCGGATAACGAATCAGATTCTGATGAATCTTCTGAAAATGAAAGACCTATTAATTATTTAAGAACAAACGTTGTAAAAACAAATGAGCCTATACAATATAGGCCTAGTAATATTGCTTACTTTGTAACAACAAATGGTTCTCCTTGTGATGAAGGTGCAAGAAAACTAATAGAGCATCACAAAATAACAGCGCGTCAATCTTTAGTTGTAAATGAAATTAATGAAATTAAAAGAAAAAGAAATAAATCTTTATTCTCATTATGTTTAAAAAATGAAGAAAAATTATCCTTATCAGAAATTAAGAATAGAATACATGAATTATTAAAAAAACTTTGAATACGATTAGAAGCTTTAAGTCAAACAGAAATTTCGATAGCTAAAAGTGAGAACATAGAGAATCTAAATTGGTCCGAAATCTTAAATTTATTAGATTTAACCTTCAAAGGATCAAAAATTACGGTTTTAGTCTGTTACGGAACAGTAAAATACGTACCCCCAGAAAAACGTGATGAAATCTTTAAGAATTCCATGACTGTCCTATTGGAGGTCATAAAGGCGTTAGTAAAACGTATAATAGAATTAAACAATCTTACTTTTGGGAAAAATTGAAAGATGACATCACACGACGAATACAGCAATGTTTAGATTGTCAATTAAAAAAATTAGTAAGGTTGAAAACAAAACAACCCATGATTATCACAGATACCCCAGGTGTAGCACTGGATAAAATAGCTATGGACATTGTAGGACCAATTAAAAAAACAAAAAAAGGTAATGAATACATCTTAACAATTCAAGATCTATTCTCAAAATTTTGTCTAGCCGTCCCTTTGTCTAATACATTATCCAGTACCATAGCAGACGCCTTTATAAAAAAATTCATTTGCGTATTCGGAGCCCCTAAATCTGTTCTCACTGACCAAGGTACAAATTTTATAAGCGAATTAATGCTTAGAGTTTCAAAACGATTTAGAATCAAGACATTACAAACCACTGCTTTCCATCCCCAATCAAATGGATCATTAGAAAGATCTCATCATTCATTGTCAGAATTTCTGAAACAATATACAGACATTGACAATGAATGGGATGATTGGTTAGATATAGCAATGCTTAGTTACAATACGAGCATTCACGAAAGCACAAGACACACTCCTTATGAAGTAATATTCGGTAGATTAGCACGACTCCCATCAAACGACCCTTTAAGAGAAGGTGATTTAACACCCACATTTAAAGGTTATGTTTCGGAACTAGTAACAAGATTAAATGGAATTCAAAAACTAGTGTACGATAATCAAGTCGCGTCTAAAGAAAAATCTAAAGAATACCACGACAAAAACGCAAATCCTAAGAATTTTAAATTAGGAGATTACGTATTTTTGCAATCAGGCCCTATTCCCGGGAAATTCGGAAACCATTATGCGGGACCTTACAAAATTATTGAAATATTAGGTAAAAATAATGTAAAGATTCAAATGGGAAAAAACTATAAGGTAGTCCACGCAAATCGTTTACGGATTTCCCATATTAATCGTGAAATAGACCCCATTACGAAATAATATCAGAACACAAGAAGAATCAGATTGAATTTTTTTTTCTCTCTTTCTTTTCTCTCTCACCCACTCTTCTTTTATTTCGTATAAATCAAAACATAAAAATAATAGAAAAATTGAAGATTCTGTTACAGAAATGATTGCCTTTCTAATTATCGTCTTAACCTTATTCTTTCCCACAACGTGGAGTATAATAGGATTTGATTGTGGAGTTGGAGAATTAAACATAACAACTGTATCTTTATTACAAGTTGGAGAATGTGAGACTCCAACTTTAGATATAAAAACAACAGAAGTTGATATACAACTTCTACAACTTAGTGAGTATTCAGAAACGATGATAAGACAATGTAAAGTTGAAATACATAGAGTAATATACAACTGTGGTATGTTCTCTCATGTATCCGTAGTCCATAATGGAATGAATGAATATATATTAGAAACAAGTAAAGAAGCATGTGACATAGCTCATATAACTGGAATTTTTAAAGTAACAGATTCACATAATATTAATGGTTTAAAAGTAAACAATACAATAACTCATCCAGTTACATTAGCCGGAACTATCGACGGAGACGGGTCATGCGACGGTGTAGGCTACTCAGATCCATTTGGATCATGGAAAGATGTAGTAGTACAAGCCAATGTAAAAATAACATTATCAGAACATTTAGCTAGAGTCAACTTAGACTCTAATACAATAATTTTAAAAACAGGAACAGTATGCCCCCTCTCCGACGAAAGATGTATAGACCATGAAGGAGGATATACTTATTGGAAAGTATTACCTAAAGACAATTGTAAATTCGACATGTACAACATTTTATATGAAGGCACAGCCAACAAAATGATGGATTTAGATATATTAAACCCACAAACTGTATACGCCGTCACAAAAGGAGAAGTAACATTCGCCTTAACTTCTAAACTTACGGATTATATTTGCGGTTATGAAGTAATAAAAACAGAACATCCAAAATTGTTAATTTTCGAAAAGAAAGGTAAAACCAGTTTCGCCACAAACAAACAAATTTCAACATCAAACTTAGATATATTCACCTATGTAAATTCTAAATTCATCTATGTAGAAAAACAAATAAGAACACAAATGAAAAATTTATACATCGACATAATAACACAAAAATGTACACTACCGGCGCGAATTGTGCGACCGCTACCTTTTTCATCACTATAAAAAATTGTTTTTTTTCTAAAATATAAAAATTAAAATTTTGTCTCTTTAATACATTAAAATGTATTGAAATTGTGCAAAAAATGGGCCCTATAAAAAAGAATTGTGTTAATTTTTAAATAAGATATCGCAAAAAATCTTGAATTTGCATTGTTTTCTTAAACTTAACATTATTTCAAAAATAGTTAACATATTTTAATTTTCTTGGGCTTATTTTAAAGCTTATTTTACATGGAATTAAA
>JUFY01029558.1:0-13907 GCA_001855655.1 Leptopilina clavipes | reverse complement strand
TGGTGGTGAACTAGTACTGGTACAATACTGGTAAAAAAAAACATTCTGTATCACTTCAGGGGTGCGATTTTGTAATTTTACTTTGACTTTAACATTGACTTTGACTTTCGATTTGATATTGACTTTGACTTTGACTTTCGATTCGATATTGACTTTGACTTTGACTTTCACTTTCGATTCGATTTTGACTTTGACTTTGACTTTCGATTTGATATTGACTTTGACTTTCGATTCGATATTGACTTTGACTTTGACTTTCACTTTCGATTCGATATTGACTCTGACTTTCACTTTCGATTCGATATTGGCTTTGACTTTGGCTTTGACTTTGACTTTGATTCATTCAGAAACTCCATTGTAGGTTCATAACATTTCAATTTGTCAATTTGTTCAACTTTGACTTTGACAAATTGAAATGTTATTAACCTACAAAAGAGTTTCTGAATGAGTCAAAGTCAAAGTCAAAGTCAAAATCGAATCGAAAGTGAAAGTCAAAGTCAATATCGAATCGAAAGTCAAAGTCAAAGTCAAAGTCAATATCAAATCGAAAGTCAAAGTCAAAGTCAAAATCGAATCGAAAGTGAAAGTCAAAGTCAAAGTCAATATCGAATCGAAAGTCAAAGTCAGTATCAAATCGAAAGTCAAAGTCAAAGTCAAAATCGAATCGAAAGTGAAAGTCAAAGTCAAAGTCAATATCGAATCGAAAGTCAAAGTCAATATCAAATCGAAAGTCAAAGTCAGAGTCAATATCGAATCGAAAGTCAAAGTCAATATCAAATCGAAAGTCAAAGTCAGAGTCAAAATCGAATCGAAAGTCAAAGTCAAAGTCAATATCAAATCGAAAGTCAAAGTCAGAGTCAATATTGAATCGAAAGTGAAAGTCAAAGTCAAAGTCAATATCAAATCGAAAGTCAAAGTCAGAGTCAATATCGAATCGAAAGTCAAAGTGAAATTACAAAATCGCACCCCAGTACTGGGACAGTATTGGTCCGATGTTGAGCGCCAGTAATAAAAAAATTTTTATGCCAGCACTGTAAAAAATACTTTTTCCTCAAATTTTTCAACTTATTTTTTCTATTCTATTCCTACTTATTGAGATTTAGAGAGTGTTCCAAAACAAATTTTCCATTTTTTTTACAATATTCAATGCGAATAAATTAATCCATCAGTAATTATTATTATTTAGAATAAAATTTAAACCCCCCTTTTGGAAAATACCAAATCAATAGTAATTCATTAAAAAATACCTCAAGAAAAAAAAATAGAACCCGTTTTCTTTGTTAACGAAAAAAGAAAATTGAAGTTTGCCTTTTTCGCCGGTGTGTGATTTAAATACTACTTACGGGCACTTATTTTATGGTTCACTGATAGTTTTATCGTTATTTGCTATTTACAATTATTACAAGATAAGAAAACAGGTCTCAGGGAAAAAATCATCATGATATCGTGTTGTTGAAATCGCTCGAAGGTGTTAGCTGACCGTTTCAAAGTATATATATATATATATATATATGCACAGTCAATAACCTCCCACCGCGAGAGCACGCTCGTTTATTTTATTTCGAAATTCATATAACTCAATTCAAACTAGACATCTGAATCAACAAATTGGAAATTTTACCTCTAATAATTCATGGGCAGAATCAGTGATTTATTGAAATTTTCTCTCCTATTCTCTATTTTTAAGTGTTATATTAATAATTAATTATTTAAAATGTTTCTTATATTTGCAATCATTCAGATTGCATTTCATTTCTAATTTTTAACAATTTTATTTTCATGTTTTTACATAATTTGCAATAAGATAAATATTGAAAATTATATTTCATAGAAAATTTCATACCCGTGCAGAAATTGACCCACTTGGCCCTACTTGAAATAGGGCTTTAGCAAGGGTCTAACTAGTTTTCCTAGTTTCTTGCAAGGCCCTTGTTAGAGTCCTATTTTAAATAGGGAAAAGTGGGGCAATTTCTGCACGGGTATTTCATAGAAAATTCTCTAGGTGTCTTTCGGTTTTTTTTTGTGAAATGGAAGAAATTTTGTCAAGATTTATTACTTTTTGGAATTTTTCACACAATAAAAGAGACGTTCAATATTAAAGATTAAAGATAACTTAATTTTTGTAAAATATAAATTTTTTTCTGAAAATTTCTCTGTACCTTTGATACCGACTCAAATTTTATTCGCAGAAAGTTATAAAAAAAATTCATTATATTTTTCTCTCTTTGGAAAATTTTATTTCTGCGATTGAAAAACGGAGATGTGAATTTATTTTCACAGAAAATGGCACGTTAATTTGCATTATAGAACACTTTGAGGAACAAATTGTGTCTCTCTCTCTCTCTCTCTCTCTCTCTCTCTCTCTCTCGTTTTCGCCGCTGCTTCCTCTCTGTTTTCACTCATTCGTTCGCAATTTGTACGTCGGTCAACCTTGCGGCCAAGGTTGTGCAACGACTGCAAGGCAAAAGCGGGCAACACACGTGGTCGCGTTGACGCTATTGCGATACACGCACGCATACTTTTACGCTTCTTGTACTCGTTTCACGCACATATACTATTGCGTGCCTTACCAATTGGCTCAAATGCACATTTACCCTACATCCTCGTCAATTACATAATAAGCCGGTTTTCTCTTTTCCCTTTTGCTCTCTTAGAAAAAGAAAACAAAAAAAAGGCACGCACAAATACAAGAAAACAAAAGTGCCTCTCTCTCTCTCTCTCTTCAAGTGCAGCAGAATATAAAAAGAAGACGTGCCTTTGAAAAATGTTCACGTTCTCATATATCGAATGTCGCCAAGAAATGGAAGCGAATAACAGTGTTGCATGACTCTTGTGAAAAGAAGTGTGGTGTTTCGTTCTCTGATGGCAACAACAAATGATATTTGTCCAACAATATTTTCTACAAAAAAGGGATAAACTTTTTCCATTTCATATATATTCTCATCAATAATGAGAAAGTATTTTTCCAACAGTTGTTCAAGTATTTTTTATACAAGTATATTTTTATTCAAAATACAATTCGCGAGTCAAATCTAAAATTATATATATGAAAACTTAAATCCTCCCAGGGAATTGTGCTTTAATTGCACGGCCCTGTTTGGCGGCGCGCGCAGACTTGAAAATGGCGGAGCAAACCCGATCAGCTGATTAACGAATTGGCCTGACTAGATGCAAAAACAATTAAGAAGAAGATGCACGAATCGGTACCATAGGCGATTATAAATCATAAGTGGATAAATAATAAATATTCATTGAGTACCCGCATATGTTTAGTTACAAGAGTGGATTAAGTCGTTCTCACTCCAAACTGTCTATAATGTTCCAGGGAATGACTCGGCATATCAGACAAGACGTAAAGTTTCGTTTGCATCTCAAGATCTCGAGTATATATTCGACCGCCCTCTAGATGCTTTCAATTAACGATAACTAACCTTTCTGGATCGTGGCATACATCCCCAAGCAGCACGTAACATAACCTTAAAATGAAGGGAATATTCCATATAATATTCGAAATATTCCAGGGATATTAAAGTAATATTAAAATTTCCGCCTCATAGGAATATTCCAAGAAAATATCGAGGGAATGTTCCCGGTAATATTAAAGGAACATTCCCAGGTAATGTAGAGGGAAAATCGAGGAAATTTTCCACGTTAATATTCGGAAAATTGAAAAAATGTTGAAACTACATGGTAATATTGAAAGCGTACAAATCGCAATAAATTGTATATTTAATAAAAAAAATTAATTTTTATTTTACGAATATTACCGTGAAATATTCCCTCAATATTCCCTCTACATTACCTGGCAATGTTCCTTCAATATTACCGGAAACATTCCCTCTACATTTTCTTCGAATATTCCCATGAGGCGGACAGTTTAATATTACTTTAATATCCCTGGAATATTCCGAATGTTCAATGGAATATTCCCTTCACTTTAAGGTTACATTACGTGCTGCTTGGGTCGTTTGTTGAAAATGTCGACATTTCCGAGTATACGAACTTCTGACGTTCCATTTCGTGTACCACAATCCAAATTTTTTACAAATTCTTTTTGCAATTCCAAAACAAGTTTATCAAAAACAATCGTTGTGGGAAAATTTTTTAGGTTCGAGAATCCAATGGTGAAATTGAATTTCGATTTTATTGTGTAATAAAGTACAATTAGCTTTTTCTAAAGAGTCATTATTGTACCTTTTATTTTCATTGTTAACGAGTTGTAATTCTCGCAGCTTGAAATAACTTTTAATTGAAAGTTGATCAAATTAGTATCTTCCACTGCATAGATACATATTTCTTCGGTTCATAAAGACGTCAAAGCGGGACCACAAATTACAATAGCTGGTTGTACATAACAGAGGGTATAAATTATCGTTGAACATGGCACGGGATGAGCTGGTATTGGTACATATCGCGAATCTCGTGGCTTGGTTTGCGGGTTTTCAGGCCGTTGGCACTGGCATGCAATCGCGGGTGGATCGTCATTACAAAAAAGAGAGAGAGAAAAAAAAAAACACGGAGTGAACTCGCATATTGTTTGTTGTGTCTGTATGGGCGAAGGACGATCGCACCTTGTTGACAAAAAATCGTCAACTTTTCTCTAATACCATATCAAGATTTGAAATATAAATCTTCTATTCTAAATCTTCTTCTATTTTTTCTTCTCTTTCTTCTCTTTCGGAGTTTTTATTTCACCAGATGGGATTAATTATACATATGGAGAATATGCTGACGCATTTATTGAAATCCGCTGCTATTGAGATTGAAGAAGAAATTTCGGTTGGAGAGACAGAAGTGTCTTGTGTCAATACAAAGAGGGAGAGAGAGAGAGTTCGATCAATGTTTGTTCAGGACCAACAACCACTCACGTTACACGGGATCCATTAGTACCGTATTCCATTATCGCGTTTCAAAGGTCGTGATTCCTCTCTGCATTGGTTACAATCGTACAACTTTAATGAATAGTGCGACCCGCAGGAAGAACAGTTTGCCTTTGCTCTTTTCTATTAAATTTTACGATGGATGGAAAACCATTTTACGATTGTTGATGGGGAAAAATGCAAAGATAACGGTTTTTGAAAATCAGGTCATCATTATTGATTCCCCGTCAACATTTAGCGAATTTTGGTCCTTTCCAATCAATTTCTTTTCCCGTTTTTTTTCATTTCTTCTGTAATTTTCTTCATTTCCGAATTGACTTTTTCCTGCTATTTCCGTTTTGTAGTTTTAGGATCTATTTTCTCCTATTTCTCGTTATCCACTTTTTTTCATTCTTCCGGTTGCGCGCATTAATTCTGGATTTCACATTATTCTTTGTCTCTTCGTTTTCGCGGTGAGTCGCCGTCATTCTCTCTGGCTTCTCTTTTGGTCTTCCTTTCGTTGCCATCTTTAGATACCGAGTAACGTAGTGCCGTAATTATCCGCGTTAACTGTCGGTACTGTTAGTCGTCTCGCACTCCGTGGGTCCCTTTGTCTCGGAGGTACGCTCGGTTGACTGCCTACCTACCTTGCACTGAGAAATTCTCTCTTGTTCTGCACATTCCGACAAGAAGTCGAGAGTGATCCTATACGTGCACTGCAACAGGTCTACCACGATTATCTCTCTGTCCAGTTCGCCAGAGGCGCCACCTAAATTTTCTCGAAGCATTTTTCCATTTTTTTTTTGCAACGAATCAGTGAAAATCTGTTACAAAAATAATACACAGGCAATTTTGAATATTTGTGACGAGACAATACATTGGCGGAGAGATTTGACGGTTAGACATGTATGAAACTTTACGGCAATTGGTAGGAAGATGTACGCAACAGATACACGAACCTCCCTCGTAAAATGTAATAATTTCCCGCAGTTGACGTCCTTTTGTTATTAACGCACTATGTTCATGCCAAAGCTTCTATCTAGAATTGAGGGGAATTTATCACCTCTCATCAAGACGAAGATTTAGAATAGAGGCGGAATGAAAAAATTCTCCGAAAACATCTCTTGACAGATGTAAAATCGGAAAATTACTGATGCTCGTATTTTAGAGACCAGATGGGTGGTTCTTGTCATCTATTCTGAATTCTAGACTTGGAAACGCTAAAATACATTGTCCTGATTACTCATCATCATCAACATCATCTGGGGGAAACTTGAGAGCTAGCTTCAGAGCTAGTTTGAGAGCGAGCTTGAGAGCAAGCTTGAAATTTGAAGGACAATTGTTAAATACTCCCTGGATAAGTTGGTTACTTCCGGTATGTTTTTCGCCTTGACCGTTTCGAATGGAGGATATCTTTGCTATGCATCTCTGTCGTGGAGGGCGATGTGGCGGGACCAACGAAACCGGTGTTCACCGGCCCGTACACAGAGTAGGACGGGATTCGTTTAAACAATGGAAGCACTCTCTGCGCTCTCCGCTCGACTGGCGGTGGCAGTGTATAAATCAGGAAGACGACTGTACCCACCGTACCAGGGAATATATAGAACGACGAGGAGGAACAAACCGGGTCCGGGGAGGCAGAGGAGAGTAGAGTGAGCCGCGTTGCATCCGGCGCAACCAAGCGACCTCGATGCATTGTGGGAGACTCCGTGACTGGAATCTTGCCTTCGACACTGTCTCTCCATGCCATTGCACTCGTTCGCTTCGCTCTTCGACGTGGATTTACTTTTGTCTTCCTCGTCGCCTGGTCACGGTTATACTAGTTATACCCCAAGACATTGTGAAATATATAACTGGAAGAAACGCGATCCACTTTAAGTCAGTCCTGAATAAGATACCCAGGACTGACGTAGACAGAAACCAACCTTCACATAATTTAACCAGACTCCCTTTGCATGCACTTTTGGAACGAGAATTATTAGATGGATTTGCTTTCAATTCTATGCTATCTACTGAAGCTCTGTTGCTTTGGTCTGGAGATGTATTTCCACCTTCAGTAGGAGATTCATTTGATGGATTTGCTTTCAATTCTGCTAAGCTTTGTTGGTTTTGTGTAAAGATCGTAAAGTAGGAAAATTACAGATGGATGTTTCCAATTGTTCTAAGCTTTCTTGGTCTTTCCAATTGTTCTAAGCTTTCTTGACGTAAAGATTTATATTCTTATCTTTAGCAGAAGTATCAGTAGTGCAGCTACACAGCGCTTTTGCCCTATTTTCCCCTTTTTTAACCAATTTTATGCCTGTTAAGCCTGAGGATTAAAGATGTATTTCTACCTTCAGTGGGAGAATTATCAATCGTTTCCAATTCTGCCACACTGTTTTTTTTGGGTTAAGATGTATTAAACATTAATTTATTAAAGGTTAAGATGTAGTAGGAGCATCTTTAGATGGACTAGCTTTGAATTCTGCTAAACTTTCTTGTCATGTACTCTGCCAAGCTCTTTATTGTTATGGTGTAAAAATGTATTTTTATCGTTAGTGGGAGTATCAGCTGGATTTGCTTTAAATTAAAGATTTGTTTCTAACTTCAACAGGAGAATTATTATATCGATGAATTTTGAAATCTGTTACGCTTTGTTGTTCTGTTGTGAAGATGTGTTTTCTACCTTCAGTGGGAAATTAGGAATTATCAAATGGATGTATTTCCATTAAACTTTGTTATTTTGGTGTCAAGATGTATTTCTATCTGTAGTTAAAGTATCAGATGTATTTTGCTTTGAATTCTTCTAAACATTGCTGCTAAATTTTGCAGCAAAAATTAAAGATGTGTTTCTACCATCAGCAGGAGAATTAAGTATTTTGAATCTTGCTACGCTTTGTTGTTCTGTTTTGAAGATGTATTTCTACCATCAGCAGGAGAATTATAAAGATATATTTTTATCGTCTGTTTTGAAATAACAGATGGATTTACTCTAAATTCTGCTAACCTCTGTTAAGCTTTGTTGTTCTGATGGTATAAAGATGCATTTTTATCTTTAGTAGAAGATGTTTGGTTTCGATTCTGCTAATGATACAAGATGCTACAAGATACAAGATACAAGATGCAAGCTACAAGATACAAGATACAAGCTACAAGATACAAGATACAAGCTACAAGATACAAGATACAAGCTACAAGATTGAAGTTGTGTTTCCACCAATATCAGTAGGAGAATTATTACATAAATGAATTGACAATTCTCCCAAGACCTTCAGAATCGTTATTTCCAATTCTTCCATAATCTTTTGTTATTTCAATTAAAACTCGACATAAACTATTACTGACAATCTAATTGTGTGATTGTGTACGCGAAATTCTCTCTAAATGCAATTTAGAAACTAAATTTCAAAAGTAATTTTACCAACAATCTCTAATTGCGGTAGGTAAAAATTTCTCATGCGAATGAAACATAGACCTTCTAATAGGACTTTAATTATTGAATAATCACATTATTCCGCATTGAATAAACAAGAAAAATAATATCCATCATTATTATTAGAATTTAATTTTGTCTCTACAAACATTTAGCATAAATTTTCAATTAATACGCTCGTATAATTATTTTACTGGGGAATAACGGTGAAATTCGCCCACAGTTAAAGCGTAAAAGCATGTAAACGTAATGATGACACTAACCGCGAATCACTATTCAAGAATGTTGCTTGTATTACATAAAGTTTTTTTTTCACAGAAATACGGAAAGTCCTTTCCATTAGTAATTTTCTCTTTGTCTCAAGTTATATGTACTGTCAGTGTAACGATTCAACGAAAAAGTTTTTGAAGAGCGCGTAGGTAAACCGTGGGTTTTAACAGGATAATTTCTATATCATGTGGGTATGGAATGAAGTTTTAACATTATATATATTTGAGATTAAAGTGCGCGTATTTAGGCGTTGTTGTTTTACTTTGTAAATTAATGGAAATTATTGATTCCCGTTTCCTGCTAAGTGTACAAAGTATTTATGATTCAAGGTTCTCAATATTGTTCATCATCAGACTCAAGTCAACGAATTACTATGTCTTTATTTATAGAAAAAAAAATAATTGGCATTCATTTGAGAAGCTTGTAAGTACTGAAAAGGAAACTAACGATCCTCTATTTTTTCAAGACGAAAACTCTTGTACTCATTATTATTATTATTATTACATCACATTGAGTATCACTGCAGCTTTAATGATAAAGTAATCAGTATCTCAGGAAAATGCGAAACGTGAGAACATTATGGAGTGATGCTTGTGCTTTCATAGATGCGAGTTAAAACCCTCGCTTCATGATAATAATTTCCCATCAGGAAAATTGAAAAGTTCACGGTGGTTCGTTGTTTTCGAGCTGTATTTAAATTTTAAACTGCCGTGATCTCTTAATTAAAAAATAAAAATTCGGATTTTTTTTCTTTCTTGTAAGAAGGAGAGAATTGATTATATTGCAGATGAGGGGTATGGGCGAAAGGAGTAGCGGAGTGTGTTATTTAGTAAATGAGTGCATATTTTACGGTGAGTGAGACTAATCAAATCTTAATAGGGGTGCTAATGAGAAGGCGTGTAAAAAGAGGGTGGAATAAGAGCGCGCCGGCACAAAAGAGAAGAAAGAGTGCACTCTCTTGCATTAGCCTTTGCGGTTTTGCGGGGTCCTTTCCTTCGCGTTCATTGCCGACCACCATCTCTAGCCGCATTCCAACTTTCATTCGTCTCACGTTCTCTCGCAACAATTATTATTATTCTCCATCAGCACCAACGCGCGACTTGTGCAATTTTAGCGCATCTTTTCTCCACTTGAAAATGAGTCTATAGTATTGCCACTTCCTTTTGCGCCCTTCTTCATTTGCCGATTTTCAACTCTCTCTCTCTCTCTCTCTCTCTCTCGTCACGGCCACCCGCGAAATCCGTATAATTGTGAACACGTGACTTCTTTAATTTCCTGGCCGGATCTCTGATGGCGCGCGCTTCGACCAAACCAATTTCCTCTCATGTCTGTCCCACCGCACAATCGGGAAATGCAAAAGTCGCGTCTCACTGTACGTCTGACCGCGTCAAGATTTTTTTATTCAAAAAACCCTTTTTTGCAATTTTGCGAAATTGGAGTCAGGGGTGCGATTTTGTTATTTCACTTTGACTTCCGATTTGATATTGACTTTGACTTTCGATTCGATATTGACTTTGACTTTGACTTTCACTTTCGATTCGATATTGGCTTTGACTTTGACTTTCGATTCGATATTGACTTTGACTTTCACTTTCGATTCGATATTGACTTTGACTTTGACTTTGACAAATTGAAATTTTATGAAATTGACGATACAAAGAAGTTTCTGAATGAGTCAAAGTGAAAGTCAAAGTCAAAGTCAAAGTGAAAGTCAAAGTCAAAGTCAAAGTCAATATCTAATTGAAAGTTAAAGTCAAAGTGAAAGTCAAAGTCAAAGTCATAGTCAAAGTCAAAGTCAAAGTCAGAGTCAAAGTCGAAAGTCAATGTTAAAGTCAAAGTCAAAGTCAAAGTCAAATCGAAAGTTAAAGTCAAAGTCAAAGTCAAAGTCAAAGTCAAAGTCAAAGTCAAAGTCAAAGTCAAAGTCAAAGTCAAAGTCAAAGTCAAAGTCAAAGTCAAAGTCAAAGTCATAGTCAAAGTCAAAGTCAAAGTCAGAGTCAAAGTCGAAAGTCAATGTTAAAGTCAGAGTCAAAGTCAATATCGAATTGTTAGTCAATGTGAAAGTCAAAGTCAAAGTCAAAGTCAAAGTGAAATTACAAAATTGCACCCCAGAAGTAAAATCGAGATGTCAGGGAAGTATTTTGAATATAATAATTAGTGAATATTGTTTTTTAGTGAATTTTGATTTTGTATTATCAAAAAAATAGTGGAAAAATGGAATTTTTCGCATATATATATGCATAAAACGGGTTTTATAATATTGAATCGTAAATTCATCGATCGTGGAGCCATGTCTCGATCCGGCATGAGAGAATCAAGCGCACGAGAGAGGAATCAAAGTAGAACCAAAACTCACAGAACCAGTCTTGAATCCTCCTTCCCGGGAGGTAGGCATCAAGTGACCTATGACCCCAGAACCGGGGCATCGGCTGCTTTCTCACGTAACAGTTACGACACTTTGAAAAGCGCACGAGAGCTCTCATTCTATTTTCACGGCTCATAAGACAGACAGTCGTATAAAATCTGGTCCTCGAAATAAAGCCCGGAAAGTTCTCTTCACTTCACTCAAACTGAAATTCCACCTCAAACATTTTCCCTCTCCTTTCTCCTTCGCCGCTTAAGAAAGATGATCTATTTTTTCATTCTTCGAGATCTAATTTTATTATTTTACTCTCTCTCTCTCTCTCATACTCTCTAAATTTGAATTAGTAAAAATTTTAACTAATTTGAATTAGTGACTCACTTTTTGCTTTTGAATTATAGTTAAAATTTACTAATAAATTAGTAGAAAATTTTTTTTTACTATTTATTAGTAAAATTTAACTAATTCGAAAGCAAAAAGTGAGTCACTAATTCAAATTAGTTAAAATTTTTACTAATTCAAATTTAGAGAGTAGAAACTGAATTTTCCCTCTAAATCTAAATTAGTAAAAATTTTCAGAACTAATTTGAAATAGTGACTGACTTTTTGCTTCTTTTGTTGAAATTCACTAATAAATTGAAGAATTTCTCCTTTTTTTTACTATTTATTGGTAAAATTTTATTAATTTAAAAGTAAAAATTCAATTACTAAATCAAGTTAAATTTTTTACTAATTTATAATTAGAGTTTTGAGCAATTTTTTAAATGTAGGAAAAACAAGGTTTTCAGATGTTTTCAGATCGTAAAATAATCTTCGATTAATAACAATCAAATTGTATTATTATTAGATTAATACTGAATTTAATGCAATAAATAATAAAAATTAAAAGAATGAATTTAAATTCAGAGCGATTAGAATTATTTAAACAAATGCTTTAATTAATTTAAATTAAAATCTGTTTGAAACTTAGACTAAGGAGTAACTAATGTTTGACTATATGGAATGTTTGATTTTGCAGTTTTTTTTATCATTTTTCATCAATTTTCTCCTGAGAAAAAAAATTTATTTCCCGCATGATATTTACCTGATTTCACACTGACTTGCCTGACTTTTTCCCCTAAAAGAATAAATGTTTCTGCGCGGCTTGAAAGTTTTTCATTCTGTCATATTCGTTATGGTTAAGGTTCTAAATATGGAAATACCAATGTAATGACCTCGAGAGATTTTTTAACGCCTTTTGCATTTTATAATGGTAAATATTTTACGGTGTAATGTAACACATATGAGACGATTAAAAACGTTAACCATGGTTTATGTTTCCAGTTTTCATGGCTCTTAATGACAGGATAAGAAATTATGCTTTCGTCGTGTTTCACGATCTTTTATCGACCTTAAAAGGATTTGCGTTTGCATCATGATGTCATGATCCATCGTTTCTTTTTTATATTATTCAAAAAGAAAGAAAAAAAAGAAAAGAACATGAAAAAAACGGTGAATGAACTTAATGATTGTAGGTAGTGGAAAGTTTTTGTCCCGTTTTGTGTAAAAGTTGTACCTACCAGAGAAATAAAATTTGTTCCATAGTTTCTTTTTTACCAAAAAGGGAGTAAAATTTTAGTCTCGTGCAATATGTGATATATATGCGGTATATCATAACTCGGGGCTTTCCGTTTCATGTCTCTTTAAGGACCTGTAATAATTTTTCGTTTCACGCTAGCGGTATAGAGAGGCATAATTACAGTGGAGTTTGTTCTAGGCGATTCTAGGGCAAAAATATATATTTTATCTGTAGAGTGAGAGAGAGAGAGAGTCATAGCGACACCGATTGGCGCGACTCGCAAATCGTGCCAAGTTTTGTTGTAAGGTTTGCATGATCACTGAATTATATCGGTTGGGGCACTGGTGGCATAAATATGTATGTTCGAAGTATTTCGGATTGCGGGATGCACGAGAAGCGTGTGTACCCGCTATTGCTGTACTTGTAGCAAAGCCACCCTTAAAACTTAGCCGTCTTTTTGACCGTTAAGATACTGTACCGAATGGGTACTATAAATAAAACATTCCTTTTTTTATGACCATCCTCGTATATTACAAACTTTATTAAAGGATCGTATTTTTTCTTTTTTTTTTTTTTGAAATTAGGCTGAGCCTAAATAATCACAAGCTTCAGAGCGCTTCCATTATTTTCCCTCTATTTCAGAAAAATCAACTTTTTTCCTCTATTATTATGAATATTTGCCTCTTTTCACCATTTTTTTTTACTCACTACCTCTATTTCATGTAGAAATAAATAAGTTTTAACTATTTTATTAAGTACCTTAACTTTTCAAAACTTTAATGACATTTATTGTTCAAATTAAACGAAAAGTTACTAGAATTTCGTCAATCTAGTGACTTTTCTTGTTTAAATTAAATGAAAAATTTACTAGAGTTTTGACACTTTAGTAAATTTTAAATTGTGTAACGAAGCTTTATAAATCCTAGTAACTTTTGTTGCCAAATGTAGAAAAAAATTCACTATAGTTTCGTCACTCTAGTGACTGTTTTGTTGAGTAACTAAACATTCAAAACCTCTAGTGATTTTTGCTATTAAAATCAAAAGAAAAATTACTAGTGTTTCGTCACACTAATGACTTTTCTTGTTCAAATTAAACAAAAAAGTTACTAGAGTTTCATCAATCTAATAATTGTTTTGTTGAGTAACTAGACTTTCTAAAACTCTAGTGAGTTTTGTTATTAAAACTCTAGTAATTTTTATCATGGAAGGTTTAAAAAAGTATAACTAGAGATTTTTCGCTCTAACAATGAAATTAATTAAACGTAAGAGTAATAAGTGTCACTAAACATTTGTCACTCTAGTAACATTTAAATTGTGTAACAAAACTTTATGAATTCTAGTAACTTTTGTTGTCAAACCTGGAGTAAAATCACTAGCTTTGTCACTCCAGTAAATTACATTGAGTAAGGACTCGCTTTTCTAAAACTCTAATATATTTTCCAAGTAAGC
>JUFY01029557.1:72287-84336 GCA_001855655.1 Leptopilina clavipes | reverse complement strand
CTAGCTAGGCCCTTACTAAAACCCCATTTCAAGTTAAAGTTGTGCTCTGACCAATTTTCCTAGCTTGGAAAATATATCACTGGGCAGAAATTGACCCACTTTGGCCTAATTAAAACAGGGCTCTAACAAGGGCCTTGCAAGAAACTTGGAAAACTTGCTAGGTCCTTACTAAAGCCCCATATTAAGTAGGGAAAATTGGGGCTCTAACAAGAACCTTGCAAAAAAAAAAATAGGGAACCTACCTAGGCCCTTACTAAAGCCCAACTTTAAATAGAGGAAACCCATGAAGAAATTGAAATGTGGGCCTAATGGGGTACTTACAAGTTTTCCCTATCTCTGGTTCGATTCCAAAATATCAATAGAATTTCTCGAAAACAATTTCCAAGAATTATTCCGATTAAAAAATTGATCCATGAACCTAAAACTTGTTATTTGATTTTAGAGAAATGATAATGAAAACAGCGTATTGAAATAATAAAAATCCTAAATAATTAAAATAATAAACAGTGAAACTAGTTTATGTAAAATTTGAAAAGTTACTTTTCATTTAGAATGTTTTACTAGCACATTTATTCAAAGTATAAGAAAGTGAGAAAGCCCCGGAAAGAAGTTTTTTGTTACGTCTCAATTTTCTTTCTCGTAGTTTTATCATTATACACCGCTTGAAAAGGAAATTCATTACTTTCGAACCAGGCTAATAAACCCATGGAATTTTCTTTTTTTTTCTTTTTAATTCACCATTGAAGTGAAACATAAGTTTTTGTTTTCGTTGTTGAAACAATATTTTTATTGATAAATTCATCGATATTCAAGGGGGTGTGAGGGGGAATTCCCACAAGATGTGGAAGTAATCAGGTTTTGTGAGACAATTTCACGGTTTCTGCATGCATTTCGTAAATTTAGCATAAGGGAGCCCGCTTGGCAGTAGTTGAATTTTAATTACGTTAATTGGACAGCTGTATTTCTGTGCCAGTCTCGAATGGACCACCAACATCCATCATTGTAACGCGCTCGGGGAACACAATGTGATTGAGGTGAACCTTTGTCAAGTGTACACTGTATACTGTGCACTTGACTACTTCTCCCACCGCAAGCACCAAAGCACAAAATACTGTATAGGCTGTGTGCTTGGAACCGAAAGGAAATCCGTTTGCTTCTTGGTAAACGTATCTTCCTTTGAATTCACTTGTGTACCTCTAATGTATATAAACATATCTATATGTATATAAAAAAGTGGAGAACGTAGTTACACGAATCTATTTAGATACATATATATATAGTCTCCAGTTGGCTCGAACGCATTAAATTAAATATGAAGCTCAAACGTGAAAACGGTCTACTCATTCTATGCTCCACTAGTTGCGAAAGCGAGAGAGGAAAAAAGAAAAAAGATTCCCTAGTGAGAGATTTTTCCATCTATTTCAAAGGGTAAAAATTCATTGAAACTACTTTCTTATGGATCCCGGTCATTCTAAGTAAATGAAGAGAGATTACTTTTCATGTCTCTCTCATTTTTTTTGTTCGTTTAGTAAATATTTCGTTTGTCAGTATTAGTTCATCGAAAAAAAGTCTCTAAGTCTGACCTGATTTTGTTTATACTACTTAAAGTTGACAAATTAATGGTTCTTTTCATTAAATTAAATACTGTGGTGATTATAATTTACAGAAATTATATTTTAAATGAAAAATTAAAATATATTTTTTACAGATTACTTTTAATAATTAAAGGAAAAATAATTTAAATTAGTATTTGAATATGATTTACTTTAATATTTTGTCTTAATGAGAAAAAAATCACAAAAACGTTATAATAAAAGAATAGAGAGTGAAAAAAATTTAATTATTACTTGTAGTCTCAAGCTTTTATGAAATATTAGCAAACATCAAGAATGAAAAATGCAGAAAGCATTAAGGAAATTGTGTACCTAAATGAATAACGAAATGTCGTCATTAAGGATGAATTAAATCTGAGGAATAAGTAATTTGCATTTTTTTTTTCTTTTGCATTTTTCAATGAACAAAAGACGTCACAATATACCTGATTCTTTATTATTTTTATTATTATTATTATTACTAAGTAATTAAAGTTTGGAACTTTTATTTGTCACTTTATGGTATATTCAGGCTCGTAAAATATCTCCTTTACTAGATGTACTTTATTAAGTTCAATTGTTTCAAAAAGGAAAACATCATTTAGTGTTATCATGACATTGTAAAAAAAACTGGACTTTTCTCACACAACTTTTACCAGGAATTTTAGATCAAGTGATATCTGTGCTTCCCCATAAAAATGCAATAAAAAACAAAAAAGTCATCTTACTTTTATTGAAAAGTAGAACGAACAAATAAAATTCACCAGTTTTTGAAACTGGTCACGTAATATTTGAAATTTATTTACGACAATAGATTGAAATTGTTTATTGTAAGAATGCTACGTGGAATATAGTTTAACATATGTGTGTAGTAAAAATAAAAATATAGTAAAAAATAAATTCAAATTGGTATTAGAAACGAATTTTTGGAAAATTATATTCTTTTATTTCTAAAGAACGGAAGAGAATTATTATTATTATTATTTATTGAAGGAAATTGAAAAAGTTAGAATTTAAATATTTACGGAATGAGGACATGTGTATGACACGTGTATATAGGGAAATTTACACAAGACATGTCCTTGTAACAAAGTGATAATGTACTTCTTATTGATAATGTAGTAAACCGACATTTTGATGGAGGGAAGAATTTAGGGTCAGAAAGTGCTTTGGAATAAAATATTTCTATAGAGAGCTTTCATAAAGTGCACCTCCATGTCGCGAAAATACCCCCTGTGGATGAGAAAAGTGTGCCAGTTATGTTACTCTGTACAAGAGATTTTGTTGATAAAATTTTCACATTTTTAAGATGAATGAACATTTCTCCGTCTCTCGACAAGTAATATTTCAAAAAACGAAATCCTCCCCTATGCAAAAAATTTTTCGAATAATATTTTCTATAATAAAAAGAAAATTCGCAAATGGTGATTATAAATAAAAATAGACAAATTCTCGTTACAAAGAAAATTTTAATGAAAATCCACATATCGTAGCTTTAGCAAATAATTTAAATTTTCAAAGTAATGGAAGAATTTATGTAATTAGATTCGAAATTTAATTGAATTATTAGTTAATTAAATATAAAATAATGAAAATTGGAATAATTTGCAATTTCAAATTAAGCTTGAAAAAATGATTTCATTTATGCATAAAGTTTCAAAGTACAAGTATTTGAAAAATTTATACATTTTTAATGAAACGTTTTCATCTCTTGATAATGGAAAATTGTTTAAATTTTTCGAATTTATTTCTAGGAAATTTTCTATATTTAAATTTAACTTCTCTTTTTTTTTAACAATTTATTGTTTAACGTAATGTGAGATTTTTCATTAAAAAATACTATCATTCCTGAAACAGAATTTTGTTTCATACAGGTTGTAAAAAATAATACACAACCTAAATTGGATTATTTTGAAGGCATACTCGAACAGAAGCACTTGGATTACACTTGGAAAATTATATAAAAATGAAATTTAATTTCAAACAAAATGAAGAAATTTGATTTTATTTAGAATTGTAATTTTTTGCTTTTTTTTACTGTTATTGTTAATCAATATTTATGACTTTCAAAAAGTAGATATTTAAACTTTCCATTTTTCACAATTTGATTAAAAACTGTTTTAGCAGAAAATTTTTTCAAAACCTGAAGTATATCTTATTATTTGAAAAAGTGAGAGGTTTTCTAATATCAAGATTACTTTGGATTGAAAAAGAAAAATGGGTTTAAAGTGTCATTTAAATACTTGACGAGAGTATAAAAAAGTTTATTGCACGACGATAACGGAAATCAAAGTCTTCCAAGCTTACATGATCTTATTTACGAGATACGTATAAAATAGTCCAAGTTGAAAAATAGAGTAAATAGTCACTAAATCGTCAAGATCTTTTACAATCTTCTGTAAAATGGGATCTAAACAAATCATATAAAGGCTTTTTTCTGAATTTATTACACCAGGCGAGTTCTTTATCTCTTAAAATAAAAAAACTGCAGTTGTAAAGTAAACACTGTAAAGGGAATTTAATTATTGATTACTATTGTTGATCGAAGGAGTAAGAAAAATGCCAAACCTCAAGGTTATCTACTTTAAGAAACAAAAAAAGTAAAATCGATTTTTTGAAAGTTCTGACTAAGTCTAACCCTTTAAAAGAAAGTATTCTATCTTAAAAGGTTTTTTTTTGTTTTGAGAGGATAAATGCATGTATCGAGTTTTCCTTCAGTAAGACAACTTTTCTTTGCATGCGATAGTGTAGCAATGTTTCTTCAACGAAAATATTTTAAACTGAGACCTTATCATTAGGTGTGACAAGGCAGCTTCATTGAATTTCCTTGGCCTAAATTCTTATATATATTTCCTCACGAAATAAGAAAAAAGAAAGTTTGAAATTAAAAAGAAAAAAAAGGGGAAAAAATCCCTTTAAAGAATGAAGGCTGGGTTTTTTGGTTCAGTTTACCAGAATGGAATTGGAGGAGGAGGAGAAGAAGGAAAAAAGGAGAAAGTGTAAAGTCAAGAAAAACGAGTTTGGAAAAGACGCGAGATCGAAATCGAACATCGGAAGTCTTTTAGTAGCTGCTCAATATTTTACAAAGTTTTTCAAGGACCACGTTACAAGCAGGTTTTCACGTTGACGTTTGCGTTTATCCCCGCGCTTATCCTCTTACGACTTTAGGTCCCTTTTTTTCTAAGCTGGATATATTTCCCCTCCCTTTCTTTTTGCATGGTTGTTTTGCTACATTTTTAACTCAACACGGATTATCCCGCCTTGTACCATATCCCAAACGTTTATCGAGCCTGACTAATAAGTTATGACTGTAACGTCATGGTTCACTTTGACTTCAATACACTTTGATGATCGCTGATTGGAAACTTGTCACTTATGTGACATAATTGTGTTATAGTTTTCGTTCTCTGTACCTACACCTTTGACACTTCCATTAGTCATTTCCAAAAAGGTGGAGTCATGACTGGTAAATGTTCTCCTAGTCTTTATGAGAAAAAAACTATTGGTTAGAAATATAGTCTTTTGAGATTTTTTTTTTTTGGTAATTTCTGATGTTTAAAAATAAGACAGAAATTGAGAAATTAAGACTATATTTTTACGATTTTTTTCATATAGAATTTTGAATTTGTAACACAGTTTTCAGTGTTCCCCATCTTGATAAGTGGATTTAGTTAGTGGGAAGCCTTAGGGGAGAATAGGTTGTAACTTCTCACTATCAACATGATACTCCAGTATGGAAAGGTAATTCGATCATAACTCGCAGCACAAGTTCTCGAGTCTTATGCAGAGACAGAAATTATCTCAATTCGATGAGGTTGAGAAGCCGGGCGTCACATAAGAGGCGGTTGATCATGTCCCTTTCTGAATAGGTAACAAAACATTGTGTAATGGGAGGAACAACTTGAATCTTAACCCTTTCGAACCTTGGAACAAAAAGTCGTACTTTCTATTGCCAATTATCAAGTAATCTTTACTTGGAAGTTAATCACACTGAAAAAAGAATTTATTTGTAATAACCGATTACTTGTCAATTAATAAATATTTACTTGAACCAAATAAATTTTATTTAAATCGAATAAAGTGGAATCCAATCAATAATTTTTGTATTTGAATAAAATGCTACTTAATTAACTCAAATACTATTTAATTGACTCAGGTAAAATTTATTTGATACAAATAAATATTTATTTGATAATATTCAAGTAATTCATTATTAAAATCAAATTTTTTTTCAGTGAAAAATATGATTGTCAAAAGTCTTTTTATTTTACTAATTTTTCTGAACGTATTCTCATAAACCGAAAGAATTTTTTTTTACTCAGGATATAATTTTTTTAATTGAATATGAAAATTATCCATTTGGTAAAGAAGATTCTGTTCTACGATTCATTAGAGCTTAACGATTGCTTTATGCGCTTGGTCGTAAACTTTATAGTTTCATTATATAGAAAATGGTCGTCAGTGAAATCAAATCTAATAACAAAAACAAAACATTATTTTGTCAATTTTTTTATGTTTACAATCTTCGACTTTTTTTTTTTAAATCTCCCTAATAAAAAATGATATATGTATGGGTTTTTTTTGCATTTACGCGATCCGAGATTTTTTTTCGCGTTCTGTGAAGAATTGAGTATATATATGTGGGATTCGCTCTGTCCAGACTCGCTTTTGATATTATAATAAATTTTTTTTGACCTCAATTCAGCTATATACTAAAGAGCACGTGCTTGGCCATCGTGAGCAGGACGTTCATTTTGCCTGAATAAATGCGCTGACGAGAGAAACCGACGTTAGCAATAAGTCAAGAGAGTCGTAGTTTTGCCGACTGTACCAAAAAATAAGAGAGAGAGAGAGAGAGAAAGGGGGTTTAGGGAAAAATGGAGGGTGAAGGAGAAGGAGAAGGGAAATCTGCGAAGACAAATAAATCGAAAAAGTTCCACTGGAATCAAAAAGCAGGACGAAAAGCTGTTCTCGAATTCTACCCTGACGAATTTCCTCGTTATCTTAACTGTACCGGGATTTAATGCGAAGCCGTTTCTTGATCCCATATATACCTTTTGCAATCGACCCTTGTCCTACCTTAAAACCACTGACATATGTTACAGATTAATCTCACATTTTTTTTTTCCACTTGTTTTTTGTCAAATGAAAAAGCAAAATTTGATCTTCTCTTTTTTCACAAAAAGCCGCTGTGATTTTACAAAAGTTTTCTATTCGTTTGTTCCAGTTTCTCTTTTAGTCCCTTTGTTTTATATTTATTCGTCATTTTTGAAATTTTACAATTTTTCTTTCTTTGTATTGAAACAATAAATAATTTTTCAATTGAAAAAATACGAATGGTTGGTCAAAATAAACATTTTATTTTCATAAAATTTTACAAATGAACGATTTTTTTGCTTTGAACTCTGAACTGATCTAGTTTAGATTTTACTTTCAACTTATTACTTTGAAAGAAGTTTTAATTATTTGTAAATCTTTTTAAAAATTTAGAACATTTAAAAAGTTCGTTGATTAAATTTCTTAAATTAATAATAGTAATTTCATAATTTATATTAGTTAAACTTTTAAATGGAGAGAATTTAATAAAAATTAAAAAAATTAAACTGATGAAAATAAAAATTAATTAATAATAAATATAATAATAAATACTAATAATAAATACTAATAAATAATAAATATTAATAATATAATAAATAATAAATATTAATAATGTAATATTATTAATAATAAATAATAAAACTAATAAATATAGAAATTAAAGTAAAAAGAGAAAAGAATTTTTAATAATCGTTAATGTAGAAAGTTTTCATGCGAACAATTTTTGCAAGTGAACTGCCAACTGTAATTTTAAAGAATGTAAATTTTTTATTACTTTGAAGAATAGATGGTAATTATTTGTAGTTTACAAAAAAATTGTTACGTTACTATATTTTTGGAGTATTTTTTATAATCGAAAAAAAGGAGAACTTTATTGCATTCGTGACATTAATCATTTTCATCCTGCGAAAGTATGTCACGTTGTATTTTAGTACTGAAGACATACCTGTCAGTATCGATTATTTGAAACCTATTCAATGCTAACAGGGGTCGTACGGATATCTTTTACTCATAATAATTTAAAAGCCTACCTTTGTGCACTCGAATAAGTCTGCGTGCAAACGTAAAAAAAATGTACTTTGCAATTTACTGACAGTGACAGTGAAAAATTATTGATTAACCCAACTGAACATTCCAAGTATTCTTCGGAAAATAGAAACAACAATTTTCCTGTCAATTCTTGGTTTTTATTTATTATTTTGTCATCAGTTAATTTTTCTCTTTGAATTTAAAAAATTTGTCTCTGTCAATTTGAAAAAGGCAAATTTCAAAATTAAAACCAATTGGACATTAAACAGGAATATTTTTTAGAATAAAACCCAAAAAAGATTTTTACATTTGGAAATTGAAGAAATCTTGAGTACTGTCAGTTGTGATATTTTTTGATGCTTCTTCTTCTTCTTCTTCTTTTTTCAAGTTCGATTGTCGTCTGTTCCTTATTGAAGGTATAGTGCCCTTGATGGCGACTTACACACAACTTTCTCAACAATCAGACACAACTTCGCTTTCTCATACAAACATTCAGAACAATCAAAGACGATTTCTGACTAGACAAAGACTTAATTGAACATTGCTGGGATTTACAAACTTTAACCATCTCGCATTGAATTATCACCAGCGGGATCTCAAAATCCTTTAAATCCAACATGATGCTCTACTTAAAAGTTTTTAACAAATGTGAGTTTATAACAATTCTTTCTCAAGTAATTTAGTCCTTTTTTTCTTCCAAATTATATGGGGGAATTTTTTAAATAGGACATTATTTGGAGAAGAGAAATTTCGACTAAACGGGTGAAATGAGTACCTACTGGTATTTTTTTAAGGTAATTTAATTTATTAATTAAAACGAAAAAAAATTGTTTTTTGACGGTCATCTGTTTAGTGTAATGATTAGAAAATATTTCACATATTTACCCTCTGGGAGGATCATAAAGCAAGTTGCAAATTTCGCTGCATTATTTAACCTTGAAAAATGTTATTTAAAAAATTGGAAATTTTAGAATTCCTGTGAAGATATCGATCTGTCTTTATTGGCCTTGTATTGTTGATGAATAGTAATTAGGTCATGAGAAGTAGAGTATAAACTTATAGGGTAAATAGACTAATAATTGTTGGCGTCGCGTCAATACTTGACACCCTTTTTATATCTTTCGCATTACTTAATAATATAATAAGACAATATTTATTCGTATTGTTGGTAATAATTTTGTTACTAGTAATAATAAAATTGCATTGTAATAAAATTATTAGTAATAGTAAAAAAGTAATTAATACTGCTAATATATAATATATATTAGGCATTAGCAATAATATATTTATTGTTAATGATTGCTCAATAAACATTATATGCTTTATATTTAGATAATTATATAATAATTTTTATAATTTATTGCTGTTGTTGTTATAAAAAATTATTATATAAGAATAGTGCGCATATAATTATTACATCTAGTGAACATAATTTATTAATAGATTGTGAAACCGCCTTAAGTATTTTTTTCTCCTTCAACTTTTATCCTTATTTATTCTGAGGGGGTTTAGCAAAACAAACCATATACAATCGTGTAGTAAACAAAAGCGGTCGGAGTCAAGAATCGAGTTCTTCATTTTAGTTAGTTGTGTAACGTCGAGCAGTGTTGTCTAAATTGAATCTATGGTGAAAATTAATAATTGATTTTTTAAATATTCCTTATCGAGTACTTTTAATTGGAATTGGTTTTTTTTTAGTAACTATAATCGTACATATAACAAATAGTAAAATAAATATCAACAGAATTGGTTTTTTTATAGCCATTTTAATAAAAAGTTAGAAGTTTAAATTTTGTTTTTTTTAGTGGTTTAATTAATTTTATTGTGAGTGAAATTTTTTAGTGGTGGTTTTCATTCAAGAATAAGTGTTTGTTAGTGTTGTGTGTTAGAAGTTTCAATTTACTCCTATCTGGCGAGATAGTCTTCAAGGACGTTTGCAAGGTAAATAAATCAGGAATCCTCCAATTTTCCTCGACCTTCAACGTCAAATATATAGTCTTAATAATGATAAAAACAAATGAATTTTCCATGGTGCTAGGAAATTCAGGGGGGTGGTGAAATTAGTTAAAAATCGTTTAAAAAAGAGAGGATCACCATTTTGGTAAACAGAGAGGTCACGTGACTGGCCTCTAGCTCGAGAGACTGAAACTACCGTATTCTCTATAATGAATTCTTTTTCAATTTTATTTGTTTTTTAACGACTCACCTGGTCCCTCCGAAGTTTAAACTCCTCCTATGCTCTTTCATTATTTCATGAATCCATTATAACCTTCTTTGTACAGATGATAAGTGACAGGAAAAGCAGAAAAAATGATGGATTATTTCTTAACGTGAGATCGGTTAACTAACTGGTCAGGTCGTGGTGCTTGACAGAAACTGCGTCTGCGAAGTCTCCCAGACAAAATTAATGTACTCGGTGTTCCATTAAAAATATCTCACTAACTAATTAAATCAACAAAATCCTCCGATTTACTAAAATGATTATTACTTTTAATTTCAAAAATTATTTATCTTGATTTAAACAGGACGAAATGATTATTTTGTTTTGAGATATTGTCTGGAAACAATAGAGCTCAGGGGGGTAACTGTAGAAAATAGTCCCTCGGCCATTGAAATGATAGAACAAAAGATACGCAAGGGAAATATTTTCCAAGAAAATTTTTTGTTTGAAATTTATTTTAAATAGAAGATATTTCTTAAAGGAATTTTTGAATAATTACTTTTTCTACATATTCTTTAATTTTAGTTTTTTTCGTTTTCTCAAAACAACTTACCTTATAAACGGGGTTCTAGAGAAATTTTAAATGATACGGTATTGGCTGGATCATTCGTTCTACTATAGGGTGTGTTAAAGTACATCATTTATGGACAAATTTTCATGACTTTTTCAAGTTTAATGATAATTATTAGGTAGTGCAAGAACATTATTGATGATAAATGATAAATTCAATAGATTATTTATTAAAAAGAATAACAATAAAAATTGATGAATGAGTAGAAAATTAAAAAAATTGCCTTCAATGCCCGGCTAGCTCAGTCGGTAGAGCATGAGACTCTTAATCTCAGGGTCGTGGGTTCGAGCCCCACGTTGGGCGATTATTTTTTTAAATTTTAAACTTAAAAAAAGTTTTTTTTTAATTAAAAATGTTTAAAATAAGTTTTTTTAATAAAAAATGTTAAAAAAAATTGTTTTTAATTCTTTTACTTTTATTTCGTAATTCTTATAGAAGTAATAGAATTATGTATACAGAAGTATATTAACTCTATAATCATTTTTTAATTCAAGTTTTGAATTTTATTGTATTTAGTTAAAAAAATTTTTGAAAGCAATTAATAACCTAAATATAATCATTGCAATATTCATGTTATTGAAATTCCTTAATATAAAAAACAGTATTGATTAATCTTGTAAAGATTGATTTTTATAAATTTTTGAAATTGCGCGCGCTTTATTTTCGTGACGTCACGCGTATTAATACGAAGAATGGAGCGTTTGCGCGAGGGACTGCTTTCGGCGGGCGCCGCCATCTTTGGCAGTTTGCTAGCGGCGATCTGACGAGGTGTCTGTGTTTCGGATATACGCGTAACTAGTGTGAATTCTCATATCTCATCCGTTTTTATCCTTAAAAAAATCCGTGTGCATCCAGGATGTCGGAACGGGACGACAATGTTTACAAAGCAAAACTTGCTGAACAGGCCGAGCGCTACGATGGTGAGTTGATATTTTTTGGAAAAATTGGTTCCTATCGCTCCTTGAAAAATCTGAAATCGTTGGTATCCACTTGGCTGTAAAAGTGTCTCATTGAACGCTTCATTCTATTCGCTCAGGTCAATTTTTCTCAGCGTCACGTTTATCAAGTTTTTATAATGATAGAATTGTGTTATCTGTCAAAAATTACAGTGAAACGTCAAATTTTTACTGATGAGATGCCGGTCGGTGTTTCGTCTTTGGAAGCGACCCTCCCTTTTTCCAAGCTTGCCCGGAGAATTTTCATTCATCCGGATTTTTCTGACTTCTATCTTAAACTTTCAACTTTTTGTCGTGCTTGTTAATGTGATTCCTGATTTCTGAATGTTATAAGGATGGGCGCATCTTAAAATCAGTGTTGCTAAGCGTTTTGAACCGGATCCCAATGAACCTTTTAAGTCAGTCTTCGCATTGAAATGACGCATAGACACGACACCCACCGATCGCCAGCATACTACGTACCTACCTACGTAGTAACGTGCTCTCTTGCAGCCCCTGGCCTTGAATGCGTTAAAGAAATCGGCTTCATGAAAAAAAATCATCTTTCAGCAATTTTCGCTTCTTACTTTCGCTAAAAGGACGC